>JARABX010000533.1:0-21758 GCA_029721435.1 Gymnothorax reevesii
AGCTCCAACAGCAGAGAAACTTCATTCTCTGGGAGTCATACCGCAACAAACATTCGCTCCGTCTATTCAAGGCAAACAACATTTCCTCGCCCTCAATCCTCACCTGAACAGACAACTTAAAACTGGAAAAGTTCATGTCCATTAATCCAGTCAGGTTCCAAAGACAGCCATAAAGTGCTGCAGAATGTACATGAGACGGTGGGGGGGTGGGGTGTATGAAGACCAACATGTACTCAGTTAATTTATTTTTCCCAAGTGCACACAATAGGCATATGCATACATTTTCTAACAGCATCTTCTCCATTCAGATTTTACATTACATTTATTTAGCAGACATTTTTATCCAAAGCGAGTATCAGTAGACGTGTACTGTAAGGTCACAGACACTGTAGCCCAATAGACTGGACAAGGTACAAGTCACATCAAGCATTAGTCACCTGAACTCATGAACATGTAGGGCAAAGACTATACAGAAGTCAGTAACACTCAGGAAAAAGAAACAAAGCAAATGGAGACAAACAGTAAACCTTTTTATTTTTTTAAGTAAATAAAAGCAGGGGAGGGGGGCGATCAGGTCAGAAACTGTCTGTACAAGTGAGTCTTAAGGTTACGGCTGAAGTGCAGCAAGGATGGAGCAGTTCTAGGACGGTGGGAAGGTCATTCCACCACTGTGGAGCAAGATGGGAGAAGCTGAGCGATCTGGCAGAACGACCAGCTTTCCGACCCAGGGTTGGGGGCCAAAGTCGTACTGCTGTTGTGTTGCAGAACGAAGCGGCCGGGCAGGTGTATGTGGGCCGATCATCTCGTGCAGATAGGAAGGTGCTGTCTTGTTTGCTGCAGCACAGGCCAGAGTTAGGACTTTGAATCTAACTCTGGCCACAACTGGCAGCCAGTGCAGGTTTAAATGCTTTCATCAGCACATTGATTTGCGGTGGGATTCAATGGTTTGTATAAAGGCCATGACACAACACACAAAAAGATACTACTCCAAACAGAATACAGTACAAAAGCGTGGCATTTTCTTCCTCAGTTATTTGGCAAGGACAAAACATTCCGGTCCACACATCATACCAAAAATTCACAGACACAATGAACCAAGAGAAGAAATATTACAGGTAGCGCAGTTAAATGCACGTCAACACATCATTCATTCATCATTCATGGAAACTTGCGGGTGCTCCAATAGCGGAAGGCAAACATCTAAAGTCGCGAAATTTCTTTTATATGCGTTTACAGAGAGTGAGCTCAGTTCACTGGACTTGTGTCCACATTTCACACGGACATCTCCCGTGCAAGGGCACAGCACAGTATGCCTTCTTCCTTCCGTACGCCAGGCTTGAGGCAACGCACACGTTGTTCAGGTGCTGCACCGCTCTACCGTCCCATTTCCACTCGCAGCCTGTGAGAAGACACCCAAAAACAAGTAAACCTTATTCACAAGGTAGAGGGACGGACAAATGTAGCACGATGGCTCAGAATGTCTTGTATCTTGTTTCTCCTTTCGGTCATACTTTCACAATCAAATTTGCTTTTTTCTTCATTAACAAGCATGCCACATTCATCACATTATTCCTCAAAATAAATCAATTTCTCAGTCAGCCTTCAATCTCAATTTTTCAGCCAGACCCAGTTCAAGTGATTTCAGCAATCTCCTCGGCAGCTTTCTTTGCTTGATGCAGGCCAGTAATTTGACCATCTTGATTGAAAAACCAATGCATGGATGCAAAGGGGAAAATGGACTCACCACCTCACTGCGCGCCAATTCTTTGGCGTCTGAGGCTCTCAATCCACAGAAGCCGACCAAGGGAGAGGGGGGGAGCAAATGCCTCCGCAATGCCGCAGTCAGGTGGTCACTGCCCCTCCATTCTTCACACTAGGCAGGAAACAAAACATTTCCACAAAAGAGCTGAAGGAAAAATCAAGTTTAAGACTCGCAATTCACTACACATTATTTCAGGGCCGCTCCTAGACTGCTCTGACGGGGGGCGGGATCAGAGATTTGGGGTGGGCAAATTTCAGTCCGTATCACACTATGCCATACCACAATCTACAGGCCATTTTTTTTTTTTTTTTTTTGGCATTTAAAATGTCTGATGACTAGAGGTGTAATATAGATGGCATACATAAATCGAATATGAACAATTATTAACTAGGCTAACGTCATCACATGAAATTGCTAGTTGTGTCGGTTTTAAAAATAGTAAAATATAGTATAGTAAAATATAAACAATTATTAACTAGGCTAAGGTTATCACATGAAATTGCTAGTCGTGTCTATTTTAAAAACAGTAAAATATCATGAAATGCCATCGCTTTCAAAAGCACAAAGCAACCACTAAGGGTCGAAGAGCTGACAGCAGATACAATTAGCTATCCTGGGCTACGTTAGGAAACCACAAATAGGTGCCCAATGATCATTCAGTTGAATAAAGTATGACTTCATCTACCGAGATAACACTAGCCGAACTACCTATTCTAGGAAAAAGAATGAAAACAACCAAGTGAGTGCTGCGCACAGGTTGCTAGTGCTCGCAAGCTAGCATTTGCTAACGATAAGTAGCAATCAAAATGAGCGGAAGCAGAGCTCAAAATGCAGAACAACATCAAAACAAACAATTAGCAGGGATTCCAGATGGCCAAACTACATAGATGTAACTGTTATTGGTCAATTTCAAATCACATTTAATATGCAAAGATTAGTGAGAGAGGTAATCTATGTTGGCATCTGCGAGAAGCAGCATGGAACAGCGGTGTAGCTAGAAGGCTAGAATTCAATGCACAGAGGATATTTTTAAACAGTGTTATATTACGATATATACTGCGATAGTGGAGACACTACATTTAGAGGAAATGAATTAGAGCTTACTGATGGTAAAAGGCCTCTGAGGCGAAGGCAACGTCATGTTTTCTGTCATTAAATGAAACTTTAATTGTTTGAAACAGGCGTGAGTAGAGATTCCGGGAGAGACACGGCGAGGGCGATGACGTCAGAGCTACGAGGACTTTGCGCATGCGCAGTAGGGCTGAATGGAGACACCTTCAAAGCATACCCGACCCCAGGTACTTTTCGTCAGAAGCGATAGTCTAGTGGAGAAGAACAAGAGTCTTGTGCGCAGAGATTTCGAGTTCGGATCCCGGGAGGGGTGTGCTCCTTGTGCGCAGGGGAGTGCATTCGTGTACCAGCTAGGCCCGTGACTGGCTACCGACGCTGTAAAGAAAGAAGAAAAAGAAGATTGTCGGTATTCCTGCAACAGTTCTTTCCCTACAGGTTGTTTCTAACTCTGCAATTTAATTTGCATTATACTTTTACACAACCAATAAAACATATATTATTATCCAATAAAATAATACCTCCTTTCCTACCCATTGCACGCTCAATATTTCAGTGGCAAAGCTTTCTCATCCTCATAAATATGCCATTATTCGCCAATTCAAAAACAATTTCATACTTCGGAAGGAACTTTTTCCATCCTGACACAAGCGAAAGAAGCACGACTTACAATAACCACCAGATGGCATTACATGCCTTCAATCATGATTCAAGCTCCAACAGCAGAGAAACTTCATTCTCTGGGAGTCATACCGCAACAAACATTCGCTCCGTCTATTCAAGGCAAACAACATTTCCTCGCCCTCAATCCTCACCTGAACAGACAACTTAAAACTGGAAAAGTTCATGTCCATTAATCCAGTCAGGTTCCAAAGACAGCCATAAAGTGCTGCAGAATGTACATGAGACGGTGGGGGGGTGGGGTGTATGAAGACCAACATGTACTCAGTTAATTTATTTTTCCCAAGTGCACACAATAGGCATATGCATACATTTTCTAACAGCATCTTCTCCATTCAGATTTTACATTACATTTATTTAGCAGACATTTTTATCCAAAGCGAGTATCAGTAGACGTGTACTGTAAGGTCACAGACACTGTAGCCCAATAGACTGGACAAGGTACAAGTCACATCAAGCATTAGTCACCTGAACTCATGAACATGTAGGGCAAAGACTATACAGAAGTCAGTAACACTCAGGAAAAAGAAACAAAGCAAATGGAGACAAACAGTAAACCTTTTTATTTTTTTAAGTAAATAAAAGCAGGGGAGGGGGGCGATCAGGTCAGAAACTGTCTGTACAAGTGAGTCTTAAGGTTACGGCTGAAGTGCAGCAAGGATGGAGCAGTTCTAGGACGGTGGGAAGGTCATTCCACCACTGTGGAGCAAGATGGGAGAAGCTGAGCGATCTGGCAGAACGACCAGCTTTCCGACCCAGGGTTGGGGGCCAAAGTCGTACTGCTGTTGTGTTGCAGAACGAAGCGGCCGGGCAGGTGTATGTGGGCCGATCATCTCGTGCAGATAGGAAGGTGCTGTCTTGTTTGCTGCAGCACAGGCCAGAGTTAGGACTTTGAATCTAACTCTGGCCACAACTGGCAGCCAGTGCAGGTTTAAATGCTTTCATCAGCACATTGATTTGCGGTGGGATTCAATGGTTTGTATAAAGGCCATGACACAACACACAAAAAGATACTACTCCAAACAGAATACAGTACAAAAGCGTGGCATTTTCTTCCTCAGTTATTTGGCAAGGACAAAACATTCCGGTCCACACATCATACCAAAAATTCACAGACACAATGAACCAAGAGAAGAAATATTACAGGTAGCGCAGTTAAATGCACGTCAACACATCATTCATTCATCATTCATGGAAACTTGCGGGTGCTCCAATAGCGGAAGGCAAACATCTAAAGTCGCGAAATTTCTTTTATATGCGTTTACAGAGAGTGAGCTCAGTTCAGTGGACTTGTGTCCACATTTCACACGGACATCTCCCGTGCAAGGGCACAGCACAGTATGCCTTCTTCCTTCCGTACGCCAGGCTTGAGGCAACGCACACGTTGTTCAGGTGCTGCACGGCTCTACCGTCCCATTTCCACTCGCAGCCTGTGAGAAGACACCCAAAAACAAGTAAACCTTATTCACAAGGTAGAGGGACGGACAAATGTAGCACGATGGCTCAGAATGTCTTGTATCTTGTTTCTCCTTTCGGTCATACTTTCACAATCAAATTTGCTTTTTTCTTCATTAACAAGCATGCCACATTCATCACATTATTCCTCAAAATAAATCAATTTCTCAGTCAGCCTTCAATCTCAATTTTTCAGCCAGACCCAGTTCAAGTGATTTCAGCAATCTCCTCGGCAGCTTTCTTTGCTTGATGCAGGCCAGTAATTTGACCATCTTGATTGAAAAACCAATGCATGGATGCAAAGGGGAAAATGGACTCACCACCTCACTGCGCGCCAATTCTTTGGCGTCTGAGGCTCTCAATCCACAGAAGCCGACCAAGGGAGAGGGGGGGAGCAAATGCCTCCGCAATGCCGCAGTCAGGTGGTCACTGCCCCTCCATTCTTCACACTAGGCAGGAAACAAAACATTTCCACAAAAGAGCTGAAGGAAAAATCAAGTTTAAGACTCGCAATTCACTACACATTATTTCAGGGCCGCTCCTAGACTGCTCTGACGGGGGGCGGGATCAGAGATTTGGGGTGGGCAAATTTCAGTCCGTATCACACTATGCCATACCACAATCTACAGGCCATTTTTTTTTGGCATTTAAAATGTCTGATGACTAGAGGTGTAATATAGATGGCATACATAAATCGAATATGAACAATTATTAACTAGGCTAACGTCATCACATGAAATTGCTAGTTGTGTCGGTTTTAAAAATAGTAAAATATAGTATAGTAAAATATAAACAATTATTAACTAGGCTAAGGTTATCACATGAAATTGCTAGTCGTGTCTATTTTAAAAACAGTAAAATATCATGAAATGCCATCGCTTTCAAAAGCACAAAGCAACCACTAAGGGTCGAAGAGCTGACAGCAGATACAATTAGCTATCCTGGGCTACGTTAGGAAACCACAAATAGGTGCCCAATGATCATTCAGTTGAATAAAGTATGACTTCATCTACCGAGATAACACTAGCCGAACTACCTATTCTAGGAAAAAGAATGAAAACAACCAAGTGAGTGCTGCGCACAGGTTGCTAGTGCTCGCAAGCTAGCATTTGCTAACGATAAGTAGCAATCAAAATGAGCGGAAGCAGAGCTCAAAATGCAGAACAACATCAAAACAAACAATTAGCAGGGATTCCAGATGGCCAAACTACATAGATGTAACTGTTATTGGTCAATTTCAAATCACATTTAATATGCAAAGATTAGTGAGAGAGGTAATCTATGTTGGCATCTGCGAGAAGCAGCATGGAACAGCGGTGTAGCTAGAAGGCTAGAATTCAATGCACAGAGGATATTTTTAAACAGTGTTATATTACGATATATACTGCGATAGTGGAGACACTACATTTAGAGGAAATGAATTAGAGCTTACTGATGGTAAAAGGCCTCTGAGGCGAAGGCAACGTCATGTTTTCTGTCATTAAATGAAACTTTAATTGTTTGAAACAGGCGTGAGTAGAGATTCCGGGAGAGACACGGCGAGGGCGATGACGTCAGAGCTACGAGGACTTTGCGCATGCGCAGTAGGGCTGAATGGAAACACCTTCAAAGCATACCCGACCCCAGGTACTTTTCGTCAGAAGCGATAGTCTAGTGGAGAAGAACAAGAGTCTTGTGCGCAGAGATTTCGAGTTCGGATCCCGGGAGGGGTGTGCTCCTTGTGCGCAGGGGAGTGCATTCGTGTACCAGCTAGGCCCGTGACTGGCTACCGACGCTGTAAAGAAAGAAGAAAAAGAAGATTGTCGGTATTCCTGCAACAGTTCTTTCCCTACAGGTTGTTTCTAACTCTGCAATTTAATTTGCATTATACTTTTACACAACCAATAAAACATATATTATTATCCAATAAAATAATACCTCCTTTCCTACCCATTGCACGCTCAATATTTCAGTGGCAAAGCTTTCTCATCCTCATAAATATGCCATTATTCGCCAATTCAAAAACAATTTCATACTTCGGAAGGAACTTTTTCCATCCTGACACAAGCGAAAGAAGCACGACTTACAATAACCACCAGATGGCATTACATGCCTTCAATCATGATTCAAGCTCCAACAGCAGAGAAACTTCATTCTCTGGGAGTCATACCGCAACAAACATTCGCTCCGTCTATTCAAGGCAAACAACATTTCCTCGCCCTCAATCCTCACCTGAACAGACAACTTAAAACTGGAAAAGTTCATGTCCATTAATCCAGTCAGGTTCCAAAGACAGCCATAAAGTGCTGCAGAATGTACATGAGACGGTGGGGGGGTGGGGTGTATGAAGACCAACATGTACTCAGTTAATTTATTTTTCCCAAGTGCACACAATAGGCATATGCATACATTTTCTAACAGCATCTTCTCCATTCAGATTTTACATTACATTTATTTAGCAGACATTTTTATCCAAAGCGAGTATCAGTAGACGTGTACTGTAAGGTCACAGACACTGTAGCCCAATAGACTGGACAAGGTACAAGTCACATCAAGCATTAGTCACCTGAACTCATGAACATGTAGGGCAAAGACTATACAGAAGTCAGTAACACTCAGGAAAAAGAAACAAAGCAAATGGAGACAAACAGTAAACCTTTTTATTTTTTTAAGTAAATAAAAGCAGGGGAGGGGGGCGATCAGGTCAGAAACTGTCTGTACAAGTGAGTCTTAAGGTTACGGCTGAAGTGCAGCAAGGATGGAGCAGTTCTAGGACGGTGGGAAGGTCATTCCACCACTGTGGAGCAAGATGGGAGAAGCTGAGCGATCTGGCAGAACGACCAGCTTTCCGACCCAGGGTTGGGGGCCAAAGTCGTACTGCTGTTGTGTTGCAGAACGAAGCGGCCGGGCAGGTGTATGTGGGCCGATCATCTCGTGCAGATAGGAAGGTGCTGTCTTGTTTGCTGCAGCACAGGCCAGAGTTAGGACTTTGAATCTAACTCTGGCCACAACTGGCAGCCAGTGCAGGTTTAAATGCTTTCATCAGCACATTGATTTGCGGTGGGATTCAATGGTTTGTATAAAGGCCATGACACAACACACAAAAAGATACTACTCCAAACAGAATACAGTACAAAAGCGTGGCATTTTCTTCCTCAGTTATTTGGCAAGGACAAAACATTCCGGTCCACACATCATACCAAAAATTCACAGACACAATGAACCAAGAGAAGAAATATTACAGGTAGCGCAGTTAAATGCACGTCAACACATCATTCATTCATCATTCATGGAAACTTGCGGGTGCTCCAATAGCGGAAGGCAAACATCTAAAGTCGCGAAATTTCTTTTATATGCGTTTACAGAGAGTGAGCTCAGTTCAGTGGACTTGTGTCCACATTTCACACGGACATCTCCCGTGCAAGGGCACAGCACAGTATGCCTTCTTCCTTCCGTACGCCAGGCTTGAGGCAACGCACACGTTGTTCAGGTGCTGCACCGCTCTACCGTCCCATTTCCACTCGCAGCCTGTGAGAAGACACCCAAAAACAAGTAAACCTTATTCACAAGGTAGAGGGACGGACAAATGTAGCACGATGGCTCAGAATGTCTTGTATCTTGTTTCTCCTTTCGGTCATACTTTCACAATCAAATTTGCTTTTTTCTTCATTAACAAGCATGCCACATTCATCACATTATTCCTCAAAATAAATCAATTTCTCAGTCAGCCTTCAATCTCAATTTTTCAGCCAGACCCAGTTCAAGTGATTTCAGCAATCATCTCGGCAGCTTTCTTTGCTTGATGCAGGCCAGTAATTTGACCATCTTGATTGAAAAACCAATGCATGGATGCAAAGGGGAAAATGGACTCACCACCTCACTGCGCGCCAATTCTTTGGCGTCTGAGCTCTCAATCCACAGAAGCCGACCAAGGGAGAGGGGGGGAGCAAATGCCTCCGCAATGCCGCAGTCAGGTGGTCACTGCCCCTCCATTCTTCACACTAGGCAGGAAACAAAACATTTCCACAAAAGAGCTGAAGGAAAAATCAAGTTTAAGACTCGCAATTCACTACACATTATTTCAGGGCCGCTCCTAGACTGCTCTGACGGGGGGCGGGATCAGAGATTTGGGGTGGGCAAATTTCAGTCCGTATCACACTATGCCATACCACAATCTACAGGCCATTTTTTTTTTTTTTTTTTGGCATTTAAAATGTCTGATGACTAGAGGTGTAATATAGATGGCATACATAAATCGAATATGAACAATTATTAACTAGGCTAACGTCATCACATGAAATTGCTAGTTGTGTCGGTTTTAAAAATAGTAAAATATAGTATAGTAAAATATAAACAATTATTAACTAGGCTAAGGTTATCACATGAAATTGCTAGTCGTGTCTATTTTAAAAACAGTAAAATATCATGAAATGCCATCGCTTTCAAAAGCACAAAGCAACCACTAAGGGTCGAAGAGCTGACAGCAGATACAATTAGCTATCCTGGGCTACGTTAGGAAACCACAAATAGGTGCCCAATGATCATTCAGTTGAATAAAGTATGACTTCATCTACCGAGATAACACTAGCCGAACTACCTATTCTAGGAAAAAGAATGAAAACAACCAAGTGAGTGCTGCGCACAGGTTGCTAGTGCTCGCAAGCTAGCATTTGCTAACGATAAGTAGCAATCAAAATGAGCGGAAGCAGAGCTCAAAATGCAGAACAACATCAAAACAAACAATTAGCAGGGATTCCAGATGGCCAAACTACATAGATGTAACTGTTATTGGTCAATTTCAAATCACATTTAATATGCAAAGATTAGTGAGAGAGGTAATCTATGTTGGCATCTGCGAGAAGCAGCATGGAACAGCGGTGTAGCTAGAAGGCTAGAATTCAATGCACAGAGGATATTTTTAAACAGTGTTATATTACGATATATACTGCGATAGTGGAGACACTACATTTAGAGGAAATGAATTAGAGCTTACTGATGGTAAAAGGCCTCTGAGGCGAAGGCAACGTCATGTTTTCTGTCATTAAATGAAACTTTAATTGTTTGAAACAGGCGTGAGTAGAGATTCCGGGAGAGACACGGCGAGGGCGATGACGTCAGAGCTACGAGGACTTTGCGCATGCGCAGTAGGGCTGAATGGAAACACCTTCAAAGCATACCCGACCCCAGGTACTTTTCGTCAGAAGCGATAGTCTAGTGGAGAAGAACAAGAGTCTTGTGCGCAGAGATTTCGAGTTCGGATCCCGGGAGGGGTGTGCTCCTTGTGCGCAGGGGAGTGCATTCGTGTACCAGCTAGGCCCGTGATTGGCTACCGACGCTGTAAAGAAAGAAGAAAAAGAAGATTGTCGGTATTCCTGCAACAGTTCTTTCCCTACAGGTTGTTTCTAACTCTGCAATTTGATTTGCATTATACTTTTACACAACCAATAAAACATATATTATTATCCAATAAAATAATACCTCCTTTCCTACCCATTGCACGCTCAATATTTCAGTGGCAAAGCTTTCTCATCCTCATAAATATGCCATTATTCGCCAATTCAAAAACAATTTCATACTTCGGAAGGAACTTTTTCCATCCTGACACAAGCGAAAGAAGCACGACTTACAATAACCACCAGATGGCATTACATGCCTTCAATCATGATTCAAGCTCCAACAGCAGAGAAACTTCATTCTCTGGGAGTCATACCGCAACAAACATTCGCTCCGTCTATTCAAGGCAAACAACATTTCCTCGCCCTCAATCCTCACCTGAACAGACAACTTAAAACTGGAAAAGTTCATGTCCATTAATCCAGTCAGGTTCCAAAGACAGCCATAAAGTGCTGCAGAATGTACATGAGACGGTGGGGGGGTGGGGTGTATGAAGACCAACATGTACTCAGTTAATTTATTTTTCCCAAGTGCACACAATAGGCATATGCATACATTTTCTAACAGCATCTTCTCCATTCAGATTTTACATTACATTTATTTAGCAGACATTTTTATCCAAAGCGAGTATCAGTAGACGTGTACTGTAAGGTCACAGACACTGTAGCCCAATAGACTGGACAAGGTACAAGTCACATCAAGCATTAGTCACCTGAACTCATGAACATGTAGGGCAAAGACTATACAGAAGTCAGTAACACTCAGGAAAAAGAAACAAAGCAAATGGAGACAAACAGTAAACCTTTTTATTTTTTTAAGTAAATAAAAGCAGGGGAGGGGGGCGATCAGGTCAGAAACTGTCTGTACAAGTGAGTCTTAAGGTTACGGCTGAAGTGCAGCAAGGATGGAGCAGTTCTAGGACGGTGGGAAGGTCATTCCACCACTGTGGAGCAAGATGGGAGAAGCTGAGCGATCTGGCAGAACGACCAGCTTTCCGACCCAGGGTTGGGGGCCAAAGTCGTACTGCTGTTGTGTTGCAGAACGAAGCGGCCGGGCAGGTGTATGTGGGCCGATCATCTCGTGCAGATAGGAAGGTGCTGTCTTGTTTGCTGCAGCACAGGCCAGAGTTAGGACTTTGAATCTAACTCTGGCCACAACTGGCAGCCAGTGCAGGTTTAAATGCTTTCATCAGCACATTGATTTGCGGTGGGATTCAATGGTTTGTATAAAGGCCATGACACAACACACAAAAAGATACTACTCCAAACAGAATACAGTACAAAAGCGTGGCATTTTCTTCCTCAGTTATTTGGCAAGGACAAAACATTCCGGTCCACACATCATACCAAAAATTCACAGACACAATGAACCAAGAGAAGAAATATTACAGGTAGCGCAGTTAAATGCACGTCAACACATCATTCATTCATCATTCATGGAAACTTGCGGGTGCTCCAATAGCGGAAGGCAAACATCTAAAGTCGCGAAATTTCTTTTATATGCGTTTACAGAGAGTGAGCTCAGTTCAGTGGACTTGTGTCCACATTTCACACGGACATCTCCCGTGCAAGGGCACAGCACAGTATGCCTTCTTCCTTCCGTACGCCAGGCTTGAGGCAACGCACACGTTGTTCAGGTGCTGCACGGCTCTACCGTCCCATTTCCACTCGCAGCCTGTGAGAAGACACCCAAAAACAAGTAAACCTTATTCACAAGGTAGAGGGACGGACAAATGTAGCACGATGGCTCAGAATGTCTTGTATCTTGTTTCTCCTTTCGGTCATACTTTCACAATCAAATTTGCTTTTTTCTTCATTAACAAGCATGCCACATTCATCACATTATTCCTCAAAATAAATCAATTTCTCAGTCAGCCTTCAATCTCAATTTTTCAGCCAGACCCAGTTCAAGTGATTTCAGCAATCTCCTCGGCAGCTTTCTTTGCTTGATGCAGGCCAGTAATTTGACCATCTTGATTGAAAAACCAATGCATGGATGCAAAGGGGAAAATGGACTCACCACCTCACTGCGCGCCAATTCTTTGGCGTCTGAGGCTCTCAATCCACAGAAGCCGACCAAGGGAGAGGGGGGGAGCAAATGCCTCCGCAATGCCGCAGTCAGGTGGTCACTGCCCCTCCATTCTTCACACTAGGCAGGAAACAAAACATTTCCACAAAAGAGCTGAAGGAAAAATCAAGTTTAAGACTCGCAATTCACTACACATTATTTCAGGGCCGCTCCTAGACTGCTCTGACGGGGGGCGGGATCAGAGATTTGGGGTGGGCAAATTTCAGTCCGTATCACACTATGCCATACCACAATCTACAGGCCATTTTTTTTTGGCATTTAAAATGTCTGATGACTAGAGGTGTAATATAGATGGCATACATAAATCGAATATGAACAATTATTAACTAGGCTAACGTCATCACATGAAATTGCTAGTTGTGTCGGTTTTAAAAATAGTAAAATATAGTATAGTAAAATATAAACAATTATTAACTAGGCTAAGGTTATCACATGAAATTGCTAGTCGTGTCTATTTTAAAAACAGTAAAATATCATGAAATGCCATCGCTTTCAAAAGCACAAAGCAACCACTAAGGGTCGAAGAGCTGACAGCAGATACAATTAGCTATCCTGGGCTACGTTAGGAAACCACAAATAGGTGCCCAATGATCATTCAGTTGAATAAAGTATGACTTCATCTACCGAGATAACACTAGCCGAACTACCTATTCTAGGAAAAAGAATGAAAACAACCAAGTGAGTGCTGCGCACAGGTTGCTAGTGCTCGCAAGCTAGCATTTGCTAACGATAAGTAGCAATCAAAATGAGCGGAAGCAGAGCTCAAAATGCAGAACAACATCAAAACAAACAATTAGCAGGGATTCCAGATGGCCAAACTACATAGATGTAACTGTTATTGGTCAATTTCAAATCACATTTAATATGCAAAGATTAGTGAGAGAGGTAATCTATGTTGGCATCTGCGAGAAGCAGCATGGAACAGCGGTGTAGCTAGAAGGCTAGAATTCAATGCACAGAGGATATTTTTAAACAGTGTTATATTACGATATATACTGCGATAGTGGAGACACTACATTTAGAGGAAATGAATTAGAGCTTACTGATGGTAAAAGGCCTCTGAGGCGAAGGCAACGTCATGTTTTCTGTCATTAAATGAAACTTTAATTGTTTGAAACAGGCGTGAGTAGAGATTCCGGGAGAGACACGGCGAGGGCGATGACGTCAGAGCTACGAGGACTTTGCGCATGCGCAGTAGGGCTGAATGGAAACACCTTCAAAGCATACCCGACCCCAGGTACTTTTCGTCAGAAGCGATAGTCTAGTGGAGAAGAACAAGAGTCTTGTGCGCAGAGATTTCGAGTTCGGATCCCGGGAGGGGTGTGCTCCTTGTGCGCAGGGGAGTGCATTCGTGTACCAGCTAGGCCCGTGACTGGCTACCGACGCTGTAAAGAAAGAAGAAAAAGAAGATTGTCGGTATTCCTGCAACAGTTCTTTCCCTACAGGTTGTTTCTAACTCTGCAATTTAATTTGCATTATACTTTTACACAACCAATAAAACATATATTATTATCCAATAAAATAATACCTCCTTTCCTACCCATTGCACGCTCAATATTTCAGTGGCAAAGCTTTCTCATCCTCATAAATATGCCATTATTCGCCAATTCAAAAACAATTTCATACTTCGGAAGGAACTTTTTCCATCCTGACACAAGCGAAAGAAGCACGACTTACAATAACCACCAGATGGCATTACATGCCTTCAATCATGATTCAAGCTCCAACAGCAGAGAAACTTCATTCTCTGGGAGTCATACCGCAACAAACATTCGCTCCGTCTATTCAAGGCAAACAACATTTCCTCGCCCTCAATCCTCACCTGAACAGACAACTTAAAACTGGAAAAGTTCATGTCCATTAATCCAGTCAGGTTCCAAAGACAGCCATAAAGTGCTGCAGAATGTACATGAGACGGTGGGGGGGTGGGGTGTATGAAGACCAACATGTACTCAGTTAATTTATTTTTCCCAAGTGCACACAATAGGCATATGCATACATTTTCTAACAGCATCTTCTCCATTCAGATTTTACATTACATTTATTTAGCAGACATTTTTATCCAAAGCGAGTATCAGTAGACGTGTACTGTAAGGTCACAGACACTGTAGCCCAATAGACTGGACAAGGTACAAGTCACATCAAGCATTAGTCACCTGAACTCATGAACATGTAGGGCAAAGACTATACAGAAGTCAGTAACACTCAGGAAAAAGAAACAAAGCAAATGGAGACAAACAGTAAACCTTTTTATTTTTTTAAGTAAATAAAAGCAGGGGAGGGGGGCGATCAGGTCAGAAACTGTCTGTACAAGTGAGTCTTAAGGTTACGGCTGAAGTGCAGCAAGGATGGAGCAGTTCTAGGACGGTGGGAAGGTCATTCCACCACTGTGGAGCAAGATGGGAGAAGCTGAGCGATCTGGCAGAACGACCAGCTTTCCGACCCAGGGTTGGGGGCCAAAGTCGTACTGCTGTTGTGTTGCAGAACGAAGCGGCCGGGCAGGTGTATGTGGGCCGATCATCTCGTGCAGATAGGAAGGTGCTGTCTTGTTTGCTGCAGCACAGGCCAGAGTTAGGACTTTGAATCTAACTCTGGCCACAACTGGCAGCCAGTGCAGGTTTAAATGCTTTCATCAGCACATTGATTTGCGGTGGGATTCAATGGTTTGTATAAAGGCCATGACACAACACACAAAAAGATACTACTCCAAACAGAATACAGTACAAAAGCGTGGCATTTTCTTCCTCAGTTATTTGGCAAGGACAAAACATTCCGGTCCACACATCATACCAAAAATTCACAGACACAATGAACCAAGAGAAGAAATATTACAGGTAGCGCAGTTAAATGCACGTCAACACATCATTCATTCATCATTCATGGAAACTTGCGGGTGCTCCAATAGCGGAAGGCAAACATCTAAAGTCGCGAAATTTCTTTTATATGCGTTTACAGAGAGTGAGCTCAGTTCACTGGACTTGTGTCCACATTTCACACGGACATCTCCCGTGCAAGGGCACAGCACAGTATGCCTTCTTCCTTCCGTACGCCAGGCTTGAGGCAACGCACACGTTGTTCAGGTGCTGCACGGCTCTACCGTCCCATTTCCACTCGCAGCCTGTGAGAAGACACCCAAAAACAAGTAAACCTTATTCACAAGGTAGAGGGACGGACAAATGTAGCACGATGGCTCAGAATGTCTTGTATCTTGTTTCTCCTTTCGGTCATACTTTCACAATCAAATTTGCTTTTTTCTTCATTAACAAGCATGCCACATTCATCACATTATTCCTCAAAATAAATCAATTTCTCAGTCAGCCTTCAATCTCAATTTTTCAGCCAGACCCAGTTCAAGTGATTTCAGCAATCTCCTCGGCAGCTTTCTTTGCTTGATGCAGGCCAGTAATTTGACCATCTTGATTGAAAAACCAATGCATGGATGCAAAGGGGAAAATGGACTCACCACCTCACTGCGCGCCAATTCTTTGGCGTCTGAGGCTCTCAATCCACAGAAGCCGACCAAGGGAGAGGGGGGGAGCAAATGCCTCCGCAATGCCGCAGTCAGGTGGTCACTGCCCCTCCATTCTTCACACTAGGCAGGAAACAAAACATTTCCACAAAAGAGCTGAAGGAAAAATCAAGTTTAAGACTCGCAATTCACTACACATTATTTCAGGGCCGCTCCTAGACTGCTCTGACGGGGGGCGGGATCAGAGATTTGGGGTGGGCAAATTTCAGTCCGTATCACACTATGCCATACCACAATCTACAGGCCATTTTTTTTTGGCATTTAAAATGTCTGATGACTAGAGGTGTAATATAGATGGCATACATAAATCGAATATGAACAATTATTAACTAGGCTAACGTCATCACATGAAATTGCTAGTTGTGTCGGTTTTAAAAATAGTAAAATATAGTATAGTAAAATATAAACAATTATTAACTAGGCTAAGGTTATCACATGAAATTGCTAGTCGTGTCTATTTTAAAAACAGTAAAATATCATGAAATGCCATCGCTTTCAAAAGCACAAAGCAACCACTAAGGGTCGAAGAGCTGACAGCAGATACAATTAGCTATCCTGGGCTACGTTAGGAAACCACAAATAGGTGCCCAATGATCATTCAGTTGAATAAAGTATGACTTCATCTACCGAGATAACACTAGCCGAACTACCTATTCTAGGAAAAAGAATGAAAACAACCAAGTGAGTGCTGCGCACAGGTTGCTAGTGCTCGCAAGCTAGCATTTGCTAACGATAAGTAGCAATCAAAATGAGCGGAAGCAGAGCTCAAAATGCAGAACAACATCAAAACAAACAATTAGCAGGGATTCCAGATGGCCAAACTACATAGATGTAACTGTTATTGGTCAATTTCAAATCACATTTAATATGCAAAGATTAGTGAGAGAGGTAATCTATGTTGGCATCTGCGAGAAGCAGCATGGAACAGCGGTGTAGCTAGAAGGCTAGAATTCAATGCACAGAGGATATTTTTAAACAGTGTTATATTACGATATATACTGCGATAGTGGAGACACTACATTTAGAGGAAATGAATTAGAGCTTACTGATGGTAAAAGGCCTCTGAGGCGAAGGCAACGTCATGTTTTCTGTCATTAAATGAAACTTTAATTGTTTGAAACAGGCGTGAGTAGAGATTCCGGGAGAGACACGGCGAGGGCGATGACGTCAGAGCTACGAGGACTTTGCGCATGCGCAGTAGGGCTGAATGGAAACACCTTCAAAGCATACCCGACCCCAGGTACTTTTCGTCAGAAGCGATAGTCTAGTGGAGAAGAACAAGAGTCTTGTGCGCAGAGATTTCGAGTTCGGATCCCGGGAGGGGTGTGCTCCTTGTGCGCAGGGGAGTGCATTCGTGTACCAGCTAGGCCCGTGACTGGCTACCGACGCTGTAAAGAAAGAAGAAAAAGAAGATTGTCGGTATTCCTGCAACAGTTCTTTCCCTACAGGTTGTTTCTAACTCTGCAATTTAATTTGCATTATACTTTTACACAACCAATAAAACATATATTATTATCCAATAAAATAATACCTCCTTTCCTACCCATTGCACGCTCAATATTTCAGTGGCAAAGCTTTCTCATCCTCATAAATATGCCATTATTCGCCAATTCAAAAACAATTTCATACTTCGGAAGGAACTTTTTCCATCCTGACACAAGCGAAAGAAGCACGACTTACAATAACCACCAGATGGCATTACATGCCTTCAATCATGATTCAAGCTCCAACAGCAGAGAAACTTCATTCTCTGGGAGTCATACCGCAACAAACATTCGCTCCGTCTATTCAAGGCAAACAACATTTCCTCGCCCTCAATCCTCACCTGAACAGACAACTTAAAACTGGAAAAGTTCATGTCCATTAATCCAGTCAGGTTCCAAAGACAGCCATAAAGTGCTGCAGAATGTACATGAGACGGTGGGGGGGTGGGGTGTATGAAGACCAACATGTACTCAGTTAATTTATTTTTCCCAAGTGCACACAATAGGCATATGCATACATTTTCTAACAGCATCTTCTCCATTCAGATTTTACATTACATTTATTTAGCAGACATTTTTATCCAAAGCGAGTATCAGTAGACGTGTACTGTAAGGTCACAGACACTGTAGCCCAATAGACTGGACAAGGTACAAGTCACATCAAGCATTAGTCACCTGAACTCATGAACATGTAGGGCAAAGACTATACAGAAGTCAGTAACACTCAGGAAAAAGAAACAAAGCAAATGGAGACAAACAGTAAACCTTTTTATTTTTTTAAGTAAATAAAAGCAGGGGAGGGGGGCGATCAGGTCAGAAACTGTCTGTACAAGTGAGTCTTAAGGTTACGGCTGAAGTGCAGCAAGGATGGAGCAGTTCTAGGACGGTGGGAAGGTCATTCCACCACTGTGGAGCAAGATGGGAGAAGCTGAGCGATCTGGCAGAACGACCAGCTTTCCGACCCAGGGTTGGGGGCCAAAGTCGTACTGCTGTTGTGTTGCAGAACGAAGCGGCCGGGCAGGTGTATGTGGGCCGATCATCTCGTGCAGATAGGAAGGTGCTGTCTTGTTTGCTGCAGCACAGGCCAGAGTTAGGACTTTGAATCTAACTCTGGCCACAACTGGCAGCCAGTGCAGGTTTAAATGCTTTCATCAGCACATTGATTTGCGGTGGGATTCAATGGTTTGTATAAAGGCCATGACACAACACACAAAAAGATACTACTCCAAACAGAATACAGTACAAAAGCGTGGCATTTTCTTCCTCAGTTATTTGGCAAGGACAAAACATTCCGGTCCACACATCATACCAAAAATTCACAGACACAATGAACCAAGAGAAGAAATATTACAGGTAGCGCAGTTAAATGCACGTCAACACATCATTCATTCATCATTCATGGAAACTTGCGGGTGCTCCAATAGCGGAAGGCAAACATCTAAAGTCGCGAAATTTCTTTTATATGCGTTTACAGAGAGTGAGCTCAGTTCACTGGACTTGTGTCCACATTTCACACGGACATCTCCCGTGCAAGGGCACAGCACAGTATGCCTTCTTCCTTCCGTACGCCAGGCTTGAGGCAACGCACACGTTGTTCAGGTGCTGCACGGCTCTACCGTCCCATTTCCACTCGCAGCCTGTGAGAAGACACCCAAAAACAAGTAAACCTTATTCACAAGGTAGAGGGACGGACAAATGTAGCACGATGGCTCAGAATGTCTTGTATCTTGTTTCTCCTTTCGGTCATACTTTCACAATCAAATTTGCTTTTTTCTTCATTAACAAGCATGCCACATTCATCACATTATTCCTCAAAATAAATCAATTTCTCAGTCAGCCTTCAATCTCAATTTTTCAGCCAGACCCAGTTCAAGTGATTTCAGCAATCTCCTCGGCAGCTTTCTTTGCTTGATGCAGGCCAGTAATTTGACCATCTTGATTGAAAAACCAATGCATGGATGCAAAGGGGAAAATGGACTCACCACCTCACTGCGCGCCAATTCTTTGGCGTCTGAGGCTCTCAATCCACAGAAGCCGACCAAGGGAGAGGGGGGGAGCAAATGCCTCCGCAATGCCGCAGTCAGGTGGTCACTGCCCCTCCATTCTTCACACTAGGCAGGAAACAAAACATTTCCACAAAAGAGCTGAAGGAAAAATCAAGTTTAAGACTCGCAATTCACTACACATTATTTCAGGGCCGCTCCTAGACTGCTCTGACGGGGGGCGGGATCAGAGATTTGGGGTGGGCAAATTTCAGTCCGTATCACACTATGCCATACCACAATCTACAGGCCATTTTTTTTTGGCATTTAAAATGTCTGATGACTAGAGGTGTAATATAGATGGCATACATAAATCGAATATGAACAATTATTAACTAGGCTAACGTCATCACATGAAATTGCTAGTTGTGTCGGTTTTAAAAATAGTAAAATATAGTATAGTAAAATATAAACAATTATTAACTAGGCTAAGGTTATCACATGAAATTGCTAGTCGTGTCTATTTTAAAAACAGTAAAATATCATGAAATGCCATCGCTTTCAAAAGCACAAAGCAACCACTAAGGGTCGAAGAGCTGACAGCAGATACAATTAGCTATCCTGGGCTACGTTAGGAAACCACAAATAGGTGCCCAATGATCATTCAGTTGAATAAAGTATGACTTCATCTACCGAGATAACACTAGCCGAACTACCTATTCTAGGAAAAAGAATGAAAACAACCAAGTGAGTGCTGCGCACAGGTTGCTAGTGCTCGCAAGCTAGCATTTGCTAACGATAAGTAGCAATCAAAATGAGCGGAAGCAGAGCTCAAAATGCAGAACAACATCAAAACAAACAATTAGCAGGGATTCCAGATGGCCAAACTACATAGATGTAACTGTTATTGGTCAATTTCAAATCACATTTAATATGCAAAGATTAGTGAGAGAGGTAATCTATGTTGGCATCTGCGAGAAGCAGCATGGAACAGCGGTGTAGCTAGAAGGCTAGAATTCAATGCACAGAGGATATTTTTAAACAGTGTTATATTACGATATATACTGCGATAGTGGAGACACTACATTTAGAGGAAATGAATTAGAGCTTACTGATGGTAAAAGGCCTCTGAGGCGAAGGCAACGTCATGTTTTCTGTCATTAAATGAAACTTTAATTGTTTGAAACAGGCGTGAGTAGAGATTCCGGGAGAGACACGGCGAGGGCGATGACGTCAGAGCTACGAGGACTTTGCGCATGCGCAGTAGGGCTGAATGGAAACACCTTCAAAGCATACCCGACCCCAGGTACTTTTCGTCAGAAGCGATAGTCTAGTGGAGAAGAACAAGAGTCTTGTGCGCAGAGATTTCGAGTTCGGATCCCGGAGGGGTGTGCTCCTTGTGCGCAGGGGAGTGCATTCGTGTACCAGCTAGGCCCGTGACTGGCTACCGACGCTGTAAAGAAAGAAGAAAAAGAAGATTGTCGGTATTCCTGCAACAGTTCTTTCCCTACAGGTTGTTTCTAACTCTGCAATTTAATTTGCATTATACTTTTACACAACCAATAAAACATATATTATTATCCAATAAAATAATACCTCCTTTCCTACCCATTGCACGCTCAATATTTCAGTGGCAAAGCTTTCTCATCCTCATAAATATGCCATTATTCGCCAATTCAAAAACAATTTCATACTTCGGAAGGAACTTTTTCCATCCTGACACAAGCGAAAGAAGCACGACTTACAATAACCACCAGATGGCATTACATGCCTTCAATCATGATTCAAGCTCCAACAGCAGAGAAACTTCATTCTCTGGGAGTCATACCGCAACAAACATTCGCTCCGTCTATTCAAGGCAAACAACATTTCCTCGCCCTCAATCCTCACCTGAACAGACAACTTAAAACTGGAAAAGTTCATGTCCATTAATCCAGTCAGGTTCCAAAGACAGCCATAAAGTGCTGCAGAATGTACATGAGACGGTGGGGGGGTGGGGTGTATGAAGACCAACATGTACTCAGTTAATTTATTTTTCCCAAGTGCACACAATAGGCATATGCATACATTTTCTAACAGCATCTTCTCCATTCAGATTTTACATTACATTTATTTAGCAGACATTTTTATCCAAAGCGAGTATCAGTAGACGTGTACTGTAAGGTCACAGACACTGTAGCCCAATAGACTGGACAAGGTACAAGTCACATCAAGCATTAGTCACCTGAACTCATGAACATGTAGGGCAAAGACTATACAGAAGTCAGTAACACTCAGGAAAAAGAAACAAAGCAAATGGAGACAAACAGTAAACCTTTTTATTTTTTTAAGTAAAT
>JARABX010000534.1:0-21462 GCA_029721435.1 Gymnothorax reevesii
CTTCCAATCAATCACACCTTTACCTCAATCTCGTCAATCAACTCAGCGCCTCCATCACAATACTCCCTATCAATCAGCCTTTACCTCGATACTGTCAATCAACTCAGACCCCCAATCACAATAATCCCAATCACACATTTACCTCAACACTGTCAATCAACTCAGCACCTCCATCACAATTCTCCCAATCAATCACACCTTTACCTTGATACGGTCAATCAACTCATCACCTCCATCACAATTCTCCCAATCAATCACACCTTTACCTTGATACGCTCAATCAAATCAGCACCTCCATCACAATACTCCCAATCAATCAACACCTTTACCTCAATATTGTCAATCAACTCAGCACCTCCATCACAATTCTCCCAATCAATCACACCTTTACCTTGATACGGTCAATCAACTCAGACCCCAAATCACAATACTCACAATCAATCACACCTTTACCTCAATACTGTCAATCAACTCAGACCCTCAATCACAATACTCCCAATCACACCTTTACCTCAATACTGTCAATCAACTCAGCACCTCCATCACAGTACACCCAATCAATCGCACCTTTACCACAATGCTATCAATCAACTCAGCACCTCCATCACAATACTCCCAATCAGTCACACCTTTACCTTAATACTGTCAATCAGCTCAGACCTTCCATCACAATACTCCCAATCAATCTCATCTTTACCTCAATACTGTCAATCAACTCAGCGCCTCCATCACAATACTTCCAATCACACCTTTACCCCAATACTGTCAATCAACTCAGCGCCTCCATCACAATACTACCTATCAATCACCCTTTACCTCGATACTGTCAATCAACTCAGACCCTCAATCACAATACTCCCAATCAATCACACCTTTTCCTCAATACTATCAATCAACTCAGTGCCTCCATCGTAATACTCTCAATCACACCTTTACCTCAATACTGTCAATCAATTCGGCACCTCCATCACAATACTCCCAATCAATCACACCTTTACCTCAATACTATCAATCAACTCTGTGCCTCCATCCTAATACTCTCAATCACACCTTTACCTCAATACTGTCAATCAATTCGGCACCTCCATCACAATACTCCCAATCAATCACACCTTAACCTCAATACTGTCAATCACTTCTGACCCTCCATCACAATACTCCCAATCAGTCACACCTTTACCTCAATACTGTCAATCAACTCAGACCCTCCATTACAATACTCCCAATCAGTCACACCTTTACCTCAATGCTATCAATCAACTCAGACCCTCCATTACAATACTCCCAATCAGTCACACCTTTACCTCAATACTGTCAATCAACTCAGACCCTCCATTACAATACTCCCAATCAATCACACCTGTACCTCAATACTATCAATCAGCTCAGACCCTCAATCACATCTTTACCTCAATACTGTCAATCAACTCAGACCCTCAATCACAATACTCACAATCACACCTTTACCTCAATACTGTCAATCAACTCAGACCCTCCATCACAATACTCCCAATCAGTCACACCTTTACCTCTACTGTGAATCAACTCAGACCCTCAATCACAATACTCCCAATCAATCACACCTTTACCTCAATACTGTTAATCAACTCAGACCTTCAATCAAAATACTCCCAATCAATCACACCTTTACCTCAGTACTGTCAATCAACTCAGACCCTCAATCACAATATTCCCAATCAATCATACCTTTACCTCAATACTGTCAATCAACTCAGACCCTCCATCACAATACTCCCAATCAATCACCTTTACCTCAATACTCTCAATCAGCTCAGACCCTCCTCTTTATTACTGCCAATCAACCAAACACCTCAATCTTAATGCTGCCAATTGACCCAGTAACTGCACCTTAGCACTGTCAATCAACCCTACATCTCCATCTTGATACTGCCAATCAACCCTGCACCTCAATCTAATTACTACAGTGAACGACAAATCGGTTGCCCAGGCACCCGGGACGATCAGTTTTTCACACGGACAAGTAAAAACAAAAAAACAGTTGCCCATCGGACAACTGCCTTTGCGCGCTTGAAACCTTTCTGCTTGCACTTGAAACATACTGCTCCCTCTCTGATTTTTTTTTTCCGCGGTACATTCCTATCAGAGCCAACCAAAAGAATGCCAGGTTCCGTGTTGACCAATGAGATTATCGCTGCTTCGCTGCAGGCCCATTCGTTTAACTTCATACAGTTTGTCGTGGGGGTGGTGACGTTTACGCGCATAGGTTTACACACACCGACTCTGAAGATACTGTGGAATCTGTGGCTATGCTGCGAATACTTGACCGCTTATTAAACTATGGTACTCTGTAGATTGTAGTCATCTAGCTAAAGTTAACTATGGAGAATCTCTGTAAATAATTGTCACAATTAAGCGGTGTCATTTGTTTTTGCCCTAATTTCACTAGCTAGTCTGCAGTACCAATGATAGCTTTTGTATTTTTCAGCGACATGCTGCACTCTAAAAAATAAAGCATTGGGCCAACAAAAAAAATTAAGGCAACATGTTGCATTACCCTTTTTGAGTTATGCCAACTGCTGGTAGAATTGCATTGGTCCAACACAATATTTTAACTATGATGAATTAGCTTTTTGTGTCATAATCATAAGCATTTCTAAGTAACATGAACTTAATAAAAGTTAACATGAACACAAGTTTTTAAGTGGACTTTATTTTAAAAATCAAGTTTTCCAAATTAGTTTTTTCAATATTTGAATGCATTTTAAATATAACTGTAACCTAACATTTTTCCATATGAATTTAAATTTCTTTGTTGACCAACCTCTACCATTGCATTTTCCCAACTAAAATTTCTCTCATCCCAACTCATCTTTTTCTTTTGTCAGTAAAGCCTACCTTTCTGAATGAAGTCAAACAAAGCCAATATTAGACAATTACGCTGCCTTTATTTTGCACTGCGATTCTACAAAATCTCCAGGTTGCACTCAAAATATGAAAAAGCATCACAAATGTCAATAGAAAATTAATTACTTGGTCTGTGGTTCACCATTACAAAATTGTGACTGTTTGCAGTGTGAAACAATGCAAGTATATCCAGTATATTAACAAAACATGAATTATCAGATCTGGATTATTAATAGCTGATTCACTATAAAAACACATATTACACAATTACACATGTAAAATTTGTAATTGACTTTAAATTTTACCAACAGCATAGTGGTAGACTAAGAGAAGGCAGACCTAAATATTATAAAGAGTATTCAATATTAACTCTCAAATTTCTCCAAAGAACAGCAGTTATTTGTGCACAAATACAATATCAGGACACTCATGTAAGAAATATCTTGCACAGTAGAGTGTCAAACTAATAAGACCAGTAAGTGATTATCCTATTGTTTGAGTAAAAAAAATACTAAGAAAGGGTTGAAAATCCAACAGAGCCTGAAATTTTGAATGAATAGAGAGGGCCTGATTAGTCTTCAAGACAGCACCGATTCTAAAGCCAATTCTTACATGTAAAACATCAAGTGTATAACCTGATTAAAAACTCAACCTTTGATAACTAATGGTAACACCAGTATTACAGGTCAACACTGTCCATACAGTCAGGGCAAAAACTTTTTGCACACTGTTTGATGAGAAATATTTTTCAAGTTGGATAATTTGGATAAGAGTGGAAGAAAAAAAAAAAAATTGTCAAATGATACGTAATGGTTTCCCACACAATCAATGCTCAAAAGTGCTGTTGAGTATAATATTAGTTTGCAATAATGACTGAAGTACATGAATATGACATTTTACTGGAGCCAAGACGTTCCCATAAAATTATGTTCAGTGAGTAAAATTCAGTACTTTACTCAGTATTCATTGTGTAACAGGTAGTTAAATTTCTCAAGGGTCAGTTTCTGTGGGCAGGAAAAGGTTTTATATTTGCAAATTAGATGCACTTAGCAATGTCGTGCAAAAACTTTTGGCCGTGACTAATGTAGAGAAGTCTTCAGACAAATCAAAACTTCCAACTCACTGAGAGTGCTGAGGTTTTAGAGCAGTCAGAAAATGCTGTACTTGAGACTCATTACTTTTGAGCTGGCTTTTTGTCCATCAAGCTCCAGGAATAGCTTCTGAAATACCTCAAAGGTAAACTTCAACTGCTTGGGATAGCTGATGTTAAGGGCATATATTATGCCCATCAGCAAAGCACAGGATCTGGCAACATCAATCCCTTCCAAGATTTTGGTTCCCTCAATGACAATGGTTGCACACCGGTCACCAATGATGGCAATCTTCATCACCTGCATCATAAGGTCTGCCTCAAGCTCCTCCCTGTCCTTATAGAAGAAATGGATAGGCATTACGGTGTTGGAAAAAAGGTAAATGCATAATTTACCATGCATAATTTAATAGTAACCCAAGAAAAACATCCAAACTAAATGCAGACACTAAAAAGAGCACAAGGGTCATTCCATGGAAATTCAAAAAGTGCCTCCCACCTGACCCCCTCAGAATCAGCTTATTTTTTTTTCTACAATATCTTCTGCATATTCAATGAAGTCATGCAAAACCTTTCATTCATACTATGGATACTTTCCGAGTTACAGCTCCTCAAAGTTCGAACGGGTAGGTCAAAATTTGGCACTTTTTTTCCCCCACCATTTTTGAGCCTCATAACGTCATTCCTAATAGAGATAGCCACATGAATGTTTCAGGGCTGAAAAACGCACTTCAGTTCAAAACTGCAACCAAGTCCATTTGACATCAATCTCAGGTGTCACAATCCTAAGCCAAAATTTGGCTTTTCTTCAACATAATGTTTTCCCGTAACCAACTTTGGGCATCAATATCTTGGGGAAAATAAGTGTTAACAGCAAAACTGCAGGAGATAAGTGTCTGTGACATAGTGGTTAATTCATGTTCTGGCAGATGAAAGCTCTCATTCTTAGCTCCATTTGGAGACCAGGCTCATCTTGGAACCATGATTCCTTCGGTGTCGAAATTATTTTGTAAAATGGGCAGATTTTTGAATTGCAACCATGATAATTGTCAGGGAGTGAACACTATGTAGATTGTACCTGGTACATAAAGTGTTGACTTGAAAATATGAAAATCTGCTCTCAGACGGACTCCATGGCTCTTAACTACATGTCAGCTCAGGCTCATGTTGTCCAGCTGGTAAAGCCCTGGGCATGCTGCTGCTGACACCAGCATAAGTTGGGAGGCAAAACTTGCAAACTATACATGTTGTATGCATAATGTATTATTAATTAGTTATTATTATTCTTGTGTAATTAATTGGTATATAACACAGATTATACAACTACATTGTACATGCATACAACATGCACTTGTATAGTTTGCAAGTTTTACCTTGCAATTTATGCTGATGTCAGCAGCAGCAGCAGCAGCAGCAGCAGGTCCAGGGTTTTCCTAGCTGCGCATCATGAGCCTGTGAAGCTGATACAATGCTGAGAGCCACACAGTCATCCTGAGCCCAGATTTTCATACTTTCAAGACTCAACACTTAACCATACTGGTTACAATGTACATAGTGTTCACTCGCTGAGGATGATCATGGCTGTAATTCCTTTCAAAAACGAATAGAATCTTCAATTTTATTTCAAAATATGCCTATTTTAGATCATTTTGACACAGAAGGAATCATGGCTAGAAGATGAGCCTCGTCTGCCAAAAATGAGAGCTTTCATCTGCCAGAACTTGTTTTAACCAGCCACCTATCCCGAAACGAACTTTAATTTTTCTGAGTTATCTGAAAACATCTGACACATCCAGGATACCAATGCTTGTTCCTATTCTACTGTGTCACAGACATGAAATTGGTGCCGTTTTGCTTTGAAACTTTCATTTTCCCCAAGATATTGATGTTCAAAGTTGATAAAAGAAAAAATTTTCTGAAGACAAAATAGACTTTGGCTTAGGATTGTGACACCTGAGATTGATGTCAAATGGACTTGGTTGCAGTTTTGAACAGAGCTCACGTGTTTTTCAGCCCTGAAACATTCATGCGGCTATCTGTATTAGGAATGAAGTTATGAGGCTCAAAAATGCTGGGAAAAAACTGACATGAATAAAAAAAAATAAATAAAAAAAATAAAAAGAATTGTTTGCCACAAAAGGTGGCCATGTCCCCCGCCACTTCATGAAATATCGCTTCAGTAAAAATACATACTTAAATGTATTAACAAGAGTTTAAAAAGTGGCCAAAGTGGTGACCTTGGAAATAAGGTCACCCATATCAACTGGTGTTTGTGTAATGCCCCAATGTAGGCCGATACCAAATTTGAAGACTCTAGGTGCAACGGTTCATGAGATATCGTGTTAACAAGAAACGGGACGTACGGACGGACGCAGCTGAATACATAGTCCCCCGTTTTGTGTTGCGGCGGGGGACCAAAAAAAAAAAAGTTTTTAAAAAGGGAGGCAAATCTGGACCTACCTAGATATACTTTAAGGAGCTATAACTCAGAAAGTGTTAATAGTAAGAATGTATAATTTTACATGGCCTCACTGAAAATGAAAACAATATTGTCCAAAAAAAAAAAAAAAAAAACTCAGCCGATTCTGAAGTGGTCAAGTGGAAATTTTTTCTGAATTGGTTGATTTTATATCGAATGACCCACACCTAACATTCAAACAATATTTGAGTGATTTGGGTCAACATCAAAAGAAGTTATGGATTAAAGGTTCAAGTTAAAGGGTACTGAATTACTTACACTGTACTCTTTGAAAAGGTCCTCTTCCTTCTCTCCAAGACACACAACAAGGCAGCGAATGGCAGCTTCTCTGCGCCGCTCAACGGTGTTGTTCTGATTAATGACAAAATTATACCAAGGGTTCACTAAAAATCAGGGCCCGGTTGTTCAAAGCTCGTTAATTTAACGGCTGGTTAGCGCTAAACACATGACATTGTGACCACTCTCTAAATAAGACTCTCGCGAATGCTCTTCACTACTTTAACTAATCAAGGGGAAACCTACAAAATGCATCAAAAACATACAAACATCTGGACTTTCATTCAGAGATATAGATACTGTGGTTTAAACTTAATCACCGGTTAAAGGTAACTAAGCTTTGAACAACCGGGCCCAGATCCACAAATACCTTAATGATAGCAATTTATCTGAACTAATTACTGTTAAGAAACTTGCAATTTAAAAGTTTAATTAATAAGCATACCTCAAGAAGAATGTCCTTAATCTGCCTGATCTTCAGTCCTGCAGCTCCTCCCTTTGACTGGACTACAGTCATCAGCTTCGGGGTGCACTGGTCAAGCTTGGCCATAAAGGTTGATTCAAGGCTCACTGTTGTCACCCTCTTGAATTCTTCATTTATCTGTTGGGAACACAAAAGAGAAATGATTTCAGAGAACTCTACACGGTATTAAGCCATAGTACAAAAACTATACTTTAATAAAACTTTTCAAATGTAAGAGTACAGTTTTACCTGTGTTGAATCAAAAAGGGCAGGCCATCGCTTCATGAACTCTCTGATGGCAGGGGCCTCATTAACTATTTCCTGTCTGCGAAGTGAGAACGTTTTCAACATTTTCTCAGCCACCACTTTAGAGTTATCCTTCTTCATCACTTCATTTAGGAGCTCCACTCTCTCTTTTTCCAAACTTTCAGCAGTTTCACCTGAAGCATGAGGAGGTAGGTAATTTACTTCAGCCTTCCTTGGTTTTTTCACATTCTTTGCAGGAGTCTTCTCATGTCCCGCCTTCCTCTTGAGTGAATTCACCTCAAGTTCAGGACAGCCAAGACCACGGAGTTTGGATCTGAAATTATTCATCTTGTATTTCAGGCGCTGTATCCACCCATAACACCCATTAAAGGACCCAGGCTCTTTGAGGCAGGGATGCTTTTGAACAAGGGCTTCTGCAGCTTGACTTATCTGGAGACTTGATGGATAAGCGGTGTACTCATAAATAGCCTCTGCTAGCTTTCCAAGAATGTCCGGGAGTAGCGAGATGAGGTCCTTAGAACTGAGAAGACTCCCTTCCTTACTGAAGCTTTCATTGGCTAATTGAAGTTGAATCTCTGTGTTAGAAGCAAAGCGAGGAATTATAAATTCAGAGGGCCAACGCTGTGAACGGTGGCCTGGGCTATCTTCAGCTGATGAGACAGGAAGTGTGTCACTGGACAATCCAGATGAAGAGGTTTCTTCAGGAGACTGATATGAAGGCTGGTCAAAAGGCTGAGCACCATCAGTCATATTTGTGACATCAGTCAAGGTGAAAGTTACTGCAGGGGGCTCCATTATGTACACAATCTTGATTGTGTCCTTATCTTTGATGTCAGTTGTTGAACACAGGGAGAAATACTCATTACCAAAATCAACATCTTTATAGTGCAGACTGAAGTCCCCACAAATCCCAAATGTAGCACGAATGACTGAGTGAAGTTCATCCACTGTCCCAGGGATTCCAGATGGTAATGCCAGCTTCCGGACATCATGATCCGCAAGGACCACTCTGAGTTGGGCTGGTTGTGACATTAAAAGTGATCTGTAAGAGAAATAGGTTTCACATAATTCTGTAATTTCTAGTGTCAGCAAAATGGTTCAGACAAACTTCAATAAGCTCTGTGTCTGAAGGCTAATTACTATGCCAAACCAACTATGGTGTATTTTGTTACGTTTCTCATGTTCTCCCTCTTACTCAGAACGGTTTGGCTCAGTGCCCCAGCTTGCCTCGGTTGTCATGCTCCCTTAAGGATTTTGTCATTACGTATTACCGGAAATGGAAGAGGGAATAACTTCTTTAAAAAATAATATGAATAAAAATAGGTGATGCAGCGGGATGAGCTTGAGTCTAGCACAGATTTTGGCAACAAACTTTGGTGAGGAGGAGAAAAGGCACACCAGTTCATGTCATTACATCTCAAAGTCTCCAGAAAGAGCACATAGAACCTTTTGACAGTCCTGAAACTAAAATTGCAAGGTGCAAATTTACCCTACAATGACTTGAACATACACTGCGGTCCAAAATTATTGGGACACCCCTCTTTTCCCATGCTAACACACTCATCTTAAAGTTTTCCTATTGTGGATTCTTGGTGGAAACTAGAAATAAATCTGAATTAATATGTCAGCAATAGGTATGAGATTTGTTGATTATTTCTTACACGTTTGTTACTGCAAATTATGGGGCAATTCAAAAGTTTGTGTGCACACATTTTTCTCCCATTCACTTAACATTGTCTGCAAATAGTATTTCACATATGAAGCGTATCTCTCATCAACTCAATGTTGTAATCATTTTTCGGACTGCAAATGGTCAAATGTATGTTATTCACGGATATAATAGAATAACCTATATCCAGTATCATTTTTTTATATATATATATATATATATATATATATATATATATATATATATATATATATATATATATATATATATATATATATATATATATATATATATATATATATATAAAAAGAAAGACTGAACAGACTTGTTACAATGGGGAAAGATAGGGGTGTCCCAATAATTTTGGACCCCAGTGTACAACAAATTTGGTAACCATCTATGGAACATAAATGTAGCGCTTTAGAGTAATAATGCTTTTTCCACCAAGCAAGTAAGATGTTAAAGGGAACATGTCTGATAGCTCGACTGGTTCTAGGACTTTCACTGTGTTTGTTTTCTCAAGCACATAGCTCCTCAGGTGCTCAATTGACCAAGCACTTAAGCATTTCACCAAGAATCCAACAGCCCCCTTCACAACCACGGTCTGGATCAACTCCCCAAAATCTGGCAGACCACCTGTGGAACCATGAGCCAAGATCATCCCACTGGTGAATTTGGTGCCACTGTAACACACACTATTAGCTATTTGGACATGTGTCACACCAGGGAACTTAGCCTGCAGTGCTATCTGGATATCCTCTCTTAGCACAGAAACATCCACTGTAGACAGTGCTGTGGCCTGTAGAAGAGGTCTGACAACACTGGAATCATGTAGGTTATAAGCAACCATCAACTGATGCTTCATGGACAGTGACAGCAGAATATTTCGAAAGCTGTGAGTATGCCTGACAACACGCTTAAAAAAGCTGTGTTTCGCTTCAAACCGCATAGTCCAAAGTGACACCAGTGGACCGTAAGCTCTGATAAGTTCTGGATAATGTTCCAGAAAATGATGTTTTGGGATCAGCTTTTCCTGTGGGAAAACCTGGAGAAACCTATGCTTGTGCTCAGATATCTTACTATCCAAGTAGCAAATAGTCTCATCTGTATGGACTTGACTCACAACAAGCTCAACAATGTCTTTGAGCACAAGAAGCACTTCCCATGCTGGGTCACCCTCAGTGATTTTTGATCCAACCATAAGTGGTAGGAGACGCAACAAAGTCCAATTCTCATGGGCATTCCCTCCAATACTTCTCCGTGCAGCAAAATTCAGAGGGACAAGCTGTGGTGCATCAGTCTTGTCTGACCATTTATAGGGGAACTCTTTGATGCATTTGTTTAGCTCTTCAAGGGTGAAATACTTACTCTGAATGAACACTCTGAGGCACAGAGCCATTTCTAGAGGCACTATACCTTCAAAGAGATCATGCAACAGATCAGGTGGATATCCAGTCAAAACATCAAAATATTTCAGTTTTCCTGTCAGTGCACACTGGCTCTTCACTCCATTCACATGAGTTAAAGCAGCAGTCTCCTGTGCAGCCTGAATATGTAGCGTGTGCTGCTCTTTAGTTCTGGGTGGGAATGTCCCAGTCCTCACTTCTCCTGTTTGAAACTGTGATCGCTCACCCAGACAAAATCTACAGACGTATGAACAGGAAAAGCTCTCAACAAATCCCCCCATAGAATGGGCCCCGAGATTATCTGCAACAACAGAAAAGACTGTCCCTTTCACTTTTCTGCCCAATGCTGGAACATACAATCCTTCCCCTTCTAAGACCACAAGATCTTTGAGCAGTGGCTCCAATACAGTGCTGTAACCAAATTTCTTCATATCCTCAGCCTTGCACAGAATTGCTAAGAAGATTGAGGATAGTGCAGATCGGAGCACTGAGGGGACATCAGCCAATACCCAATACACAGCTGTGATCTTGTGTTTTTTCCTGGATGTACCAAGAGGATTGCATATCTCAAAGTCATCCACATAGAGAATGAGAGCAACGCTAAGATCATCCCCTGAAAACAACTCATTGGTTTTGTAGTGAGTGCCATCACGAAATGACTTGTACATAGTACACTGATCTTCTCCTTCACACAAGATCAAACCCTGGATGTCTTTCCTGCTCAAAATCTGCAGTAATGACTTCAGAATGGGGACATACTGGAAGCTATTCTTCTCTCTGCTGAGAACATACTCAATGGGTTCTACCACAGAAAAGTGCTCTTTAAAGTACTCTCTTCTTTTGTAGGCAGAGGAGAGATGACCACCACTACCAAGGGCAGAACTAATCGGGTTGGCACCACAAAGTTCCTTCACCATCTCTGACACAGCACCCTCTTCAATTTCACAGTTGTGCCTTCTCAAGCAAGACTGCAAAGTGTCTTTCATAATGGGAGCTGAGGCTGAATGAGAGATAAAATGCAGCTCCTCCACAACCTCATCAATGCATCTGTTGGGTACATTATAGATGCTCTCTAGTTTCAACAACAAGTGAGCCAAGCTTTTTTCAATCAACGCTGGCAGTTCACTCACATTACTATCATCGCCTCCAACATCAATATCAGACTGCTCACCCTCTTGATTAACTGGATTGCTGTAAGTGTCTGTGTTTGAAGCCTTTACATACCTGTTTAGCAGGTGTTCTTTGAACTCATCCAGTGAGTGAGGAGTATGCTTGCGGCTTCTGTGGGAAGCAAATGTTCCATAGATGTTAGTTTTGAAATAGCAGTTTTTGAAAACGCAGGTGATAGTTTCTTGCCTCTTCAAATGCCGACCAAGATGCTCAAAATACTCTCTTTCAGTGGAGATTGTGCCTACACTGCAGCACTGGCAACAGAAATTGAGTATTTCATAAGATCTGACCCTTTCTTGAGTTGAGTGTTTTCTTGACAGATGTGATCTGAGGCTACCCCATGTTGTAAAGGAACAAAAACAATCCGGATGAGGACAGGGCAGAGGTTGCCCACCATTACTGTGACGTAACCTATAATGTCTCAACAGCTCTGCTTTGGTGGAGGTCTCAAAAGTACAAATTTTACAAGCCCAATGCATTTTGAGAGTCACTGAAAAAACAGCAAATGTTTTGTTCCATATGTGCTGACTTCACAATGTGTGCACTGCAATTACAAAGAAATGGTAGCTAATTGGAAACAGGTTTGTCACACACATTTTATGGAGTAGACCTACCATAAACGGGGGTGTTATTTTAAACAGGAAAGACCATACTGCCAAATTTAACCATTCAATGACGACAATTTTCTGCTCAAATTTCAGATTCAAAATCAAATCACATTAAGTACTATATGTCAAGATGTGTTTGGTGTGAGATAGCCTAATGTTAACTAAACTGTAAAAAGGTTACAACCTGAAAGCAGGATGGTGTGGAGCAGTGTGATACACTGAACTTTCCCGTGGCACCAAAATACAGCCTATGCCCCAAACAGTAACATTATTTAACAATTACATGCTTTGCAAAGAAAACGGTTTACTTTCAAAATACAAAGACTGAAGGAAGCCTACGATGATATGGTTAAATATATCGCCGTTTCATCTCCTTCATTATGCACCCGTGTAGGCTAACATTATTTAGCTTAACGTTGGTGGATGTTTTGTTCTCGTTTTGTACTCCATTGGAACACTGTAAAGTACTTGTGCCAGAACAACAAATAAACAGAACTGCTGAACTGTTTTAAGCAAAAAATGACCCCCTCAATTTTAGATTAAGAGTGTCAGACAATGGCAGGTTTACAAAAAGCGAATTAGCGCACAGTGTCTAACTTACGTGTCTACCAGCATTCACCACAGCCACAAAATGAAGAGCGTGTTGCTAATCATATCACCATTGGGGGAAAAATCCCCACATCGTTGAAGTCATAGAAAATATGTAACTGTGATAACAGTAGCGGCTCTTTGTCAGTTAAACAAGGCCCTCTGGAACCTCACCTCTCAATTCTGAATAACCAAAACCTCTCGCAGGTTTCTTGCCGATTAGCAGCAGTTGTTCAGACTAATTAGTCGAGGTCAATGGCAGATGTCTGTTTTTAATTGCACGGTTATACGTTGAACCACAAAACGGAGGCTTTTTCTTCCGCACATTTCTGACGACGTCAAATATCAATATATCTTTTATAAATTCTGCGCACAAGCAGCACGCGAAACGACAAAGAGTTTCTGACCGAGGCTAATTAAGCAATACGCCAAGAGAATCCCGCTCTACATTCAGACAGGGCGTGGTTAGGCACGATGCACAGCGGAGTAGAAGTTGAAAGCATGGCAAAAATGAATGTTGCAAAGTCAGCGAACGTTCTGGATTTTTTTTTTTAATTTATTGCATTAATTGCCATCCATAAAATGCCAAATAAAATGCTTTTTCAATATGATTTCTCATTAATTGGTGAAGTACCCTATTGGTGTTGGCGGTACAGTCAATAAATAGTTTGATTGTTAATCGACGATTTTAAAATGAAACAGCTTGAGGGCGATCGGTAAAGGGTGACACAGAGGACTTTCTGAACATCTGATGGCACCACTGAGTAATAACCGCTCACCTTGTTTGAGAAAGATCGCGCTTGGTGTTGCTTGTATTTTACTCAGTCTGCAGCTATTCAAACTTTTCCAGGCATGTGACGTGGGCGGGGAAAATTCGAAGGTTAGAAAATGTAGTTCCCAACAAATGTAATTAAGTTACCAGGATGTGAATTTTGTTCTTTATTGTTGTGTCAAAGATTTTAAGTTCACCTGACTCATGATAGTGTGTTGAAACAATAGTTGCAAGTGTGGTGTCAACCGAACTCAATAAAATGACAGTTAAAAATAAAAAGTCTAACAATATCATAGAACTCATTTTTTTTTCTCACAACAATACATGTATTTAAGCACTGGCTAAAGGTCCTCTGAAGTACTTTTTAGAGTGTGCACGGAGCCAAGTAAAGGACTACAGAATCGTCTCCTTTTAACCAATAAGGTTACTCTATGTCCCTGTTTACTTTTCTCAATTTGCAATAAAACAGGGGATTTGATTATTTACTTTGCTGGATGAGTAGAACTTTTTATTAAGACAGCATGTTTGATTGCCAAATTCTGAAAGTTAAATGGCCATAGAACAGCACAGAACGTGTATTTGGCCATTTCATGTGATATAATTTATATCTCGCATTCATGTTTCAGCCGCTCCACAGAATGTTTTCCACCTTGTGTAGTTTTTAGACACTTGAAATCTAGGGTGATCTGAAAATAAATCTCTTTATTCTTATTATATCATTATAGATCTCCTAAAAATACTACAATGAGAGATGAAATGCTGAGTTGGGATGTGACGATGTTGAACGAGGATTTTTTTTTTTTTTTTAAGTGTGATGAGACAACTTGCCGTCACAGGCTGTGTATGCAGTCGCGCGTAATTTCTTGAAACATACACACCTGAAGCAGCTTAAAACGATTTCAAATGCCGCAGGGAAGAAGCCTGTGTTTAGATTTTGCTAATTGCAGGTGCTCCGCCCTTCCCTCAATCTGCTCCCGTGTACTTGGCCTAAATAACAAGCAAGAAATTTCAGTAGCATATAACGTAAGATGTGATGGTGAAAAGCAGACAAACCTAACTGGGCTATGGTGTTATATTGAAAGAATGCCAATAATTCGAATAATTAAATAATTTTAAAAAATCCTCCTCTGAATTACATCTCTCATTGTAGCATTTTAGGACATTAGTCAAGATTAATTTAAAACAGATTTGTTATAAGATCCCCCTAGGTCGCGTCTAAAAAGTACACAAGGTGGAAAACATTCTGAAAAGCTGATGAAACGTGAATGTGAGAAGAATTTTCACAGTTGCATGAAATGGCAATGGCAATTGTGTTCATGCAAATCTGTACCGTTTGTGTTGTCTTAATAAACAGCTCTACTCATTCAATTTAAAGAGTAAACGAATCCACCATTTGATTGCTAATCATGCAAAGTAAACGGGAACAGATGTACTTTTCTTAGTTGCCTGATTGGATTCTCTTTTCTGATGCCATTCAAGTTTTTTCCGGAAGCATTTCCCATGCTCTTTGATGTTTGGCACTTTCTTTCAGGACATCACGAGGGTTAATAAAGGGAAAGGGAAAGCTCGGATGTTCACCCCATGTTAGAAAGTGGTGTTACTACGCCTTAAAAAAACTGCGGTTCAGAATCGTAACACTCCTAGTCCTAATACTGCCAATCAACCCTGCACCCTATGATTGTCAGTCATTACAACCCCTGTGCCCTATTACTGCAAGTCAACTCAGTAGTGCAGTGCTGTCAATTCTGTATTTTGTAATTCATCCAGTGTTTCAGTTATGGTTGAACTACCTTTTTCTTGTATTTTCGGAGTGTTTATGTTTTTGCGGTGCTGTGGCGGGTAGAGGACATATCGGACAGTGTAGAAAAATGAGATTAGCCCCTTTGCACAGAACACAAATAATGGCAAAATTTTCCTGTTATGCATGAGCCTGTTTAGGCTTTATAACTCAGTATTTGTTTCACAGAGACTGTGGAAAATTATTCCAGCGAAGCAAGACGTGGAAATTCAATTACAGAATTATTTAGGAATTAAATTTTGGAATTTGTGGCTGCCGGCGCCGGGGCTTAAATCGATAGGCTGACTTCCTCTGACATGGCGAGCACGCAGTGTTTGGGCACTCCTGGCTGAGGCATTTCCTCTTGTGAGATTAGCATTTGAGTGCCAAAACACACTGTGTTCAGACTGCTATTCCATCTAACACGTATTCACTATATTTTATATGTATGGGGGTGGATGAAATGATTCTAAAGACATTACAGCTGTGGTCTTTGTTGCTAATCAGGGCATATTGTGTTCAGCTGCAATTTTTACGCCAGGAAAGTCTGTGTTTGTGTTCTGTTTTGCCCCTCGCTGTTGAAAAGTTTGTAATGACTGTGTCCATATTGAGTTATGTGCAGCCACAGGATATGCAATGATGAAGAGACAAAGGGATATTTTCTTTCAGAGTGGTCGAGTCCCTCTCTTGCCCATGTCCTGCGGTTTATTACGTCTGCTTGTTCTCTCTCAGCAAACTTGAGACGAATCTGCAGGTCTTCAATGAGAACCGTTTTACACCACGTGGGCCACTTTTGTCTCTGAAACGGCAGTCATAAAGACCTGTTTTATATGCATTACAGATGATGTAAGCATTTGTTGCTATCAATTTAAAATTGAATGCGCAATTTGGACTACACAATGAAGCAAGCTTATTTTATGTACAATGTCACTTATTGTTGTGCTGTTTGTAGTGCTATCCCTGTGGCACATAATGCAAGGGGATATTGCTATCATTCTGTCTGTGAGAAAATGTTTTTGTTGTCTGGAGCATAACTTCAAAAGAATTTAATATTTTTTCATCAAACTTTGCACACACACAAAGTATAGCTGCAATATAGCTTTTTGCCATTTTGGATTTTTTGGACATTTTTACGGCGGCCGGGGGAATGTGCCATGTCTTGATGGCGCTTGTAAATAAATAAATTTTGAATGGTTGCCCACACAACTGCACACGCCCACACTCACAAACACATTCACATGTATGTACACACACACACACACACACACACACGTGTCCATGCAGTTGTACGCATAGATACACATACACATTCTCACTTTCATGAACACCAATTTGCATGCAATTACATGCTGATCCACACATACACGAAAATGCATACATGCTCGCATACATGCACGCGTGCACGCACAGACTCTCTCACACACACACACACACACTCACATGCACACACACATGCACACACTCACGAGCATGCACACACACAAACGCACTCACACACACTGAAGTTTTTTGAGGCTAAAGGCTGCTGTAAGTGAAGGCACGTGTCTGCTAAGGAACTTGGGCTTACCCACAATGCACCCCTCCCTGCCTCTGCTTAGCACTGATTAACCAATCCCAGTCACATGACATCATCACTCGAGTAGTGCCCTGTGCACAGTGCAGGCATATACAACCCCAATTCCGAAATCTTTTGGACGAAGTGTATATTGTGAATGAAGTCAAAATACCATGACTTTCAGATCACATGAGCCAATAAGTTATTTACAATAGAACATAGATAACATTTCAAATGTTGAAACTGAGAAATTTTACATTTTTATCCACCAAACGAGCTTATTTCAAATTTTCTGGCTGCAACAGGTCTCAAAAAAGTTGGCACACAGGCAAAAAAAAGTGTGAAAAAGCAATTAATATATGAGAGTCAGCTGAAAGAACATTTAGCAAGTAATTAAGTTAACTGGCATCAGGTGTGTTTCATGATTGGCTATAAAAGGGATGTCTTAGAGAGGCTGAGTCTCTCAGAAGTAAAGAAGGCCAGAGGCTCTCCAACCCGTGAAGGCTTGCATGAAAAAATTGTGGAATACTTTAAAAACACTGTTCCTCAACGTCAAATTGCAAAGGCTTTGAAAGTTTCATCATCGACAGTGTATGACATCATCAAAAGATTCAGAGAAACTGAAAAAATCTCTGTGCATAAGAGACGAGGCAGAAGACCTTTACTGGATACCCTTGATCTTGTGGCCCTCAGACGCCACTGCATCACTCACCAGCATGATTCTGTCATTGACATTACTAAATGGGCCCAGGAATACTTCAAGAAACCACGGTCTGTTAACACAGTCCGCCGTGCCATCCACAGATGCCACCTAAAACTCTTATCATGCAAAAAGGAAGCCATTGTTGAGCATGATCCAGAAGCGCCACTGTGTTCTGTGGGCCAAGGCTCATTTAAAATGGACTGTAGCAAAGTGTCCTGTGGTCAGGCGAGTCCAAATTTGACATTCTTGTTGGAAATCATGGGCGTCATGTCCTCCAGGCTAAAGAGGAGAAAGACCACCCCTCCTGTTATGAGCGTTTAGTTCAAAAGCCAGCATCTCTGATGGAATGAGGATGCAATAGTGCATATAGTGTAGGACACTTGCATGTTTTAAAAAGCACCATGAATGCTGAAAGGTTTATAAAGGTTTTGGAGCAACATATGCCCCCCTCCAGAGGACTATTCCAGGGAAGGCCTTGTGTATTTCCTCAGGATAATGCAAAACCACATACTGCAGCTATTACAACAGCATGGCTTTGTCGTAGAAGAGTCCGTGTGCTTAAATGGCCTGTCTACAGTCCTGATCATTCACCGATTGAGAACGTTTGGCGCATAATTCAACGAAAAGTCCGTCAAAGGAGACCCAAAACTCTCCAGCAGCTGGAAGCCTGCATTAAACAAGAGTGGGATCAAAATCCGATGGTTAAACTCAAGAAACTTGTCTCCTCAATGCCCAGATGCCTCCACTCTGTGTTAAAAAGAAGAGGGGATGCTACACCATGGTAAACAGGCCCCTGTCCTGACTTTTTTGAGACCTGTAGCAGCCATCAAATTTGAAGGAGCTCATTTTGTGGATAAAATTGTAAAATTTCTGTTTCAACATTTGCTATGTTGTCTCTGTTCTATTGTGAATAAAATACTGGCTGGTGTGATTTGAAAGTCATTGCATTTGATTTTATCAACAATTTACCCTTTGTCCCAACTATTTCGGAATTAGGGTTGTTGAATCCGAAGCTGGAATGTGTATAAAACTGATTTTCACAGCCCAGCCTCAACAGCCACTGACCTCTCTCGCTAGAATTCAGTCTGTAATTATCATTGATTTTAACTTGGGATTAAATGTTCATTAGTTTTAACCTTGAGGAACGAAAATCAAATTTTAGGGGGAAATTTCTAATAATGACCCACTTGGTGCATGTCAGACTCCTAAAGTGTTGTGCTGAACTTCAGAAGTTTTTTGGCTGGACTTCAGGAGCTGTCAGCGTATTGTTTTTGGACAATGACACAAATTTCACTCGTCTCTACTCACTGGCACGTCTCATTTCAAAACGATCAATTTGCAGTGAAATTGCAAACCTTTTCGTTTTTGTTTTTTGGGTATTTGCATTGATTTGAGCTGAGCTTGAAGGCCAAGCTCTCAATTTACTGGTTGATCTGTGTTCCAACCCCCACTTATGGTCACAAGCTTTCGGTAGTGAAAGAACACGATTACAAATACAAGTGGCCGAAATGGGCTTTCTCCGCAGGGTTGCTGGGCTGACCCTAAGAGAGAGGTTGAGCAGCTCGGTCATCCGGGAGCGGCTCACAGTAGAACCGCTGCTCCTCTGTGTCGAGAGGAGTCAGTTGAGGTGGTTTGGGCATCTAGTCCGTACGCTTCTTGGACGCCTCCCTTTCGAGGTTTTCCAGGCATGTCCAACTGGGAGGAGCCCCGAGGCAGACCCAGGACACGCTGAAGGGATTATATCTCCCACCTGGCCTGGGAACGGCTTGGAGTCCAGCTGGAAGAGTTGGAGGAAGTGGCTGGGTAGGTGGGCGCCTGGGCCTCTGTAGTTAGTCTGTTACCCCCGTGACTCGGCCCTGGATAAGCGGAAGACGATGGATGGATGGATGGATGGATGGATGGATGGATGGTTGTATTTGCATTGATATAATGTGATCCATTCTGGAAGTGCATTGATTTTTATGCTTTGATGACACACAAAAACTTGTAGACTTCAGTGTAAATGGCTCATGGGAGTTTGTAATAGTTGTTTGATGTCTCAGTGAAAAAACCTGAAGCCTAAGATGAGCAAGGGAGTCCATCAGCTTTAGTTTCATTCAGTTCTCGAAATCTATGGCTGCAAACTCAGGTCCACTGCTGCCATCTAGTGCCGGGATTCTGTATCTAATGATGGGAAAATTCCTTTTTTCCCCATCATCTTAACCAAAACTGTCTGAAAGAAGACCGATTTTATCTCAGCAAGAGCTTCCTTATTAAAAACCAAAAAGGATAAATACAAATGATAAAGTTTGTAGACTTGTGAGGTCAGTTTTCTGAGAACTTTATCTCGAATTGTGAGGTGGTTAATGAACAAGCGCACTTGGACCAGTTTGCCCATTATGGTTTTTTTTTTTTTTTTAATACGGACTGGCCTTAATCTGCAGTCACTCATTATACTCTTATACACTGTTACATTTAGCAGCATAAACGTCCCAAAGGGTCCTCTCGAATCCTATCTCTGCCTACGACTACCTTTACTATGGCTACATCCTGGCTTCATTTGGCAAAACTATGTGTGCCGTCTACTTTAATGTCCTACGGCCTTATTTCACTAACCTGAGTTGGTGCAAAGCAGCTCTGGCAACAAAACCTATCCTAGATGGGACCCGTGCTTTCAGAAGATTCAAAGAAGCAGTGGCCTTTACTTATTCTGGCAGAAAATCTCTAGCAAGCTAGCGAAGTGTTTCCAATTTGTATTAAAATTTAAGCTGAATTCCAAGTGCGACTTGGTAGCTACTAAATTGATTGTGAATTTATAAATCATCGTTCGTTTTGTTAGACGGAAGGTTGGATCAGATCAGATTGGAACGGATGGTATGGATGATTGTTTCTGATGGTTAATCATTCTTTTTTTATGGAGTGGCACAGCTATGCAAAATAGGTTGAATGTTGGCAAACAGTTGCTTCTATACAGATGTTAACTGCAGATCACTTGGATCTGAATTCCAATGATGGGTTTTCTGGTGACTGCACGTCACGTTTTTTTTTTTTTTCACGCAGATATTACCTTTCTATTCTCATCGGGTTGCTAGTTCAATAACTTGTTAGCCAGGTAGCTAGGCCATAGTTTTATCAGATTAGCTTATTTCTTGTTCACAGTAGAGTGGAAAACTTGCCAGCGTTCTTTTACGGTCTGACCGTCTCACGTAATCACAGACAGCCAGGATGATGTTGACATCAAGGCTCGGTCAAGACTTTATTATCTGTATCAACTGTTTTTAATGAAATGCGGACATTTATTTATAAAACAAATTTTTACATTTTGGCATTTGGGAATTTTGAATATACTTTTTATCTTCAGCAACAACGTGGACAACAAAAAATAAACCTTGAAAACCAGATTTAAATGTTAAAAAGTGTTGGGTGCATAAGACTTTTGCAGAGATCCACGTGTTTTTACTTGTTTATAAATGTCCACTGACCTAGCCGCTGTGATATGTTTTGGCAGGGTGTACCATAGTTTCGGGGCATTCTAGAACAGAGCAGCATCATCAGTTACCTTTTGCGTGGTTTGGGATTATTTAGAGGCCGAGTTTCAGAGGAGCTGTGCAGGGATGTAAAACCTTAGGGAATCTGATATACTAGAGGGTGTGAGGCAATTAAGAGCTTAGTACACCAGCAGAAAGACTAAAAAATCAATTCTAAAAGCTATAGGGAGCCAGTGTAGTGCATCTAAAACAGGACTAATGTGCTCTTACTTCTGTTTTTTTTTTT
>JARABX010000535.1:0-21224 GCA_029721435.1 Gymnothorax reevesii
CTTTTTTTTAGTTCTGCTTGTCAACAATGTTCATTCTGTGTGTAACTCAGTGGGAAAGTGACAAACTTGAGTGAATTGTGACTGTATGACTGAGTTGGAGTGAATATGCTCTTATCTCTGTAAGGAAGCGAGCTAGAGCGCTGAAACTGTGGCTCTCCGCACTTTCATGAAAACACGCTTCTTTGAGGTTTTAAGCTCAGAAAGTCACTCTGTGCGTGTTTCTGGCAAGGGAACAGCTTCAGATCACACTGCAATGCATATATGGTATCGTTTGGTCCAATGTGCTTGTATGGCCATTTGGAAGTGAGTATAAGAATTCTGAAGTGAAGATATGCACTTTTTCAAAAACTTTCTTTTTTTTAGATTTCCTTGTAAAAAAATGTTCATTCTCTGTGTAACTCAGTGGGAAAGTGACAAACTTGAGTGAATTGTGACTGTATGACTGAGTTGGAGTGAATATGCTCTTATCTCTGTAAGGAAGCGAGCTAGAGCGCTGAAACTGTGGCTATACGCACTTTCATGAAAACACGCTTCTTTGAGGTTTTAAGCTCAGAACATAAATCTGAGCGTGTTTCTGGCAAGGGAACAGCTTCAGATTACACTGCAATGCATATATGATATCGTTTGGTCCAATGTGCTTGTATGGCCATTTGGAAGTGAGTATAAGAATTCTGAAGTGAAGATATGCACTTTTTCAAAAACTTTCTTTTTTTTAGTTTTCCTTGTAAAAAAATGTTCAATCTCTGTGTAACTCAGTGGGAAAGTGACAAACTTGAGTGAATTGTGACTGTATGACTGAGTTGGAGTGAATATGCTCTTATCTCTGTAAGGAAGCGAGCTAGAGCGCTGAAACTGTGGCTATACGCACTTTCATGAAAACACGCTTCTTTGAGGTTTTAAGCTCAGAAAGTCAATCTGTGCGTGTTTCTGGCAAGGGAACAGCTTCAGATCACACTGCAATGTATATATGGTATCGTTTGGTCCAATGTGCTTGTATGGCCATTTGGAAGTGAGTATAAGCTTTTGAAGTGAAGATATGCACTTTTTCAAAAACTTTCTTTTTTTTAGTTCTGCTTGTCAAAAATGTTCATTCTGTGTTCAACTCAGTGGGAAAGTGACAAACTTGAGTGAATTGTGACTGTATGACTGAGTTGGAGTGAATATGCTCTTATCTCTGTAAGGAAGCGAGCTAGAGCGCTGAAACTGTGGCTATACGCACTTTCATGAAAACACGCTTCTTTGAGGTTTTAAGCTCAGAAAGTCAATCTGTGCGTGTTTCTGGCAAGGGAACAGCTTCAGATCACACTGCAATGCATATATGGTATCGTTTGGTCCAATGTGCTTGTATGGCCATTTGGAAGTGTGTATAAGAATTCTGAAGTGAAGATATGCACTTTTTCAAAAACTTTCTTTTTTTAGATTTCCTTGTAAAAAATGTTCATTCTCTGTGGAACCCAGTGGGAAAGTAACAAACTTGAGAGAACTGTGACTGTATGGCTGATTTGGAATGAATATGCCTATATCTCTGTCAGGAAACGAGATGGAGCGCTGAAACTGTGGCTATACGCACTTTCATGAAAACACGCTTCGTTGAGGTTTTAAGCTCAGAACGTAAATATGTGCGTGTTTCTGGACAGGGAACAGCTGCAGATCACACTGCAATGAATATATGTAATCGTTCTGTCCAATGTGTTTGTTTGGCCATTTGGAAGTGAATATAAGCTTCTGAAGTGAAGATATGCACTTTTTCAAAAACTTTCTTTTTTTTAGTTCTGCTTGTCAACAATGTTCATTCTCTGTGTAACTCAGTGGGAAAGTGACAAACTTGAGTGAATTGTGAATGTATGACTGAGTTGGAGTGAATATGCTCTTATCTCTGTAAGGAAGCGAGCTAGAGCGCTGAAACTGTGGCTATACGCACTTTCATGAAAACACGCTTCTTTGAGGTTTTAAGCTCAGAACATAAATCTGAGCGTGTTTCTGGCAAGGGAACAGCTTCAGATCACACTGCAATGCATATATGATATCGTTTGGTCCAATGTGCTTGTATGGCCATTTGGAAGTGAGTATAAGAATTCTGAAGTGAAGATATGCACTTTTTCAAAAACTTTCTTTTTTTTAGATTTCCTTGTAAAAAAATGTTCATTCTCTGTGTATCTCAGTGGGAAAGTGACAAACTTGAGTGAATTGTGACTGTATGACTGAGTTGGAGTGAATATGCTCTTATCTCTGTAAGGAAGCGAGCTAGAGCGCTGAAACTGTGGCTATACGCACTTTCATGAAAACACGCTTCTTTGAGGTTTTAAGCTCAGAAAGTCAATCTGTGCGTGTTTCTGGCAAGGGAACAGCTTCAGATCACACTGCAATGCATATATGGTATCGTTTGGTCCAATGTGCTTGTATGGCCATTTGGAAGTGAGTATAAGAATTCTGAAGTGAAGATATGCACTTTTTCAAAAACTTTCTTTTTTTTAGATTTCCTTGTAAAAAAATGTTCATTCTCTGTGTAACTCAGTGGGAAAGTGACAAACTTGAGTGAATTGTGACTGTATGACTGAGTTGGAGTGAATATGCTCTTATCTCTGTAAGGAAGCGAGCTAGAGCGCTGAAACTGTGGCTATACGCACTTTCATGAAAACACGCTTCTTTGAGGTTTTAAGCTCAGAACATAAATCTGAGCGTGTTTCTGGCAAGGGAACAGCTTCAGATTACACTGCAATGCATATATGATATCGTTTGGTCCAATGTGCTTGTATGGCCATTTGGAAGTGAGTATAAGAATTCTGAAGTGAAGATATGCACTTTTTCAAAAACTTTCTTTTTTTTAGTTTTCCTTGTAAAAAAATGTTCAATCTCTGTGTAACTCAGTGGGAAAGTGACAAACTTGAGTGAATTGTGACTGTATGACTGAGTTGGAGTGAATATGCTCTTATCTCTGTAAGGAAGCGAGCTAGAGCGCTGAAACTGTGGCTATACGCACTTTCATGAAAACACGCTTCTTTGAGGTTTTAAGCTCAGAAAGTCAATCTGTGCGTGTTTCTGGCAAGGGAACAGCTTCAGATCACACTGCAATGTATATATGGTATCGTTTGGTCCAATGTGCTTGTATGGCCATTTGGAAGTGAGTATAAGCTTTTGAAGTGAAGATATGCACTTTTTCAAAAACTTTCTTTTTTTTAGTTCTGCTTGTCAAAAATGTTCATTCTGTGTTCAACTCAGTGGGAAAGTGACAAACTTGAGTGAATTGTGACTGTATGACTGAGTTGGAGTGAATATGCTCTTATCTCTGTAAGGAAGCGAGCTAGAGCGCTGAAACTGTGGCTATACGCACTTTCATGAAAACACGCTTCTTTGAGGTTTTAAGCTCAGAAAGTGAATCTGTGCGTGTTTCTGGCAAGGGAAAAGCTTCAGATCACACTGCAATGTATATATGGTATCGTTTGGTCCAGTGTGCTTGTATGGCCATTCGGAAGTGAGTATAAGCTTTTGAAGTGAAGATATGCACTTTTTCAAAAACTTTCTTTTTTTTAGTTCTGCTTGTCAAAAATGTTCATTCTGTGTTCAACTCAGTGGGAAAGTGACAAACTTGAGTGAATTGTGACTGTATGACTGAGTTGGAGTGAATATGCTCTTATCTCTGTAAGGAAGCGAGCTAGAGCGCTGAAACTGTGGCTATACGCACTTTCATGAAAACACGCTTCTTTGAGGTTTTAAGCTCAGAAAGTCAATCTGTGCGTGTTTCTGGCAAGGGAACAGCTTCAGATCAAACTGCAATGCATATATGGTATCGTTTGGTCCAATGTGCTTGTATGGCCATTTGGAAGTGTGTATAAGAATTCTGAAGTGAAGATATGCACTTTTTCAAAAACTTTCTTTTTTTAGATTTCCTTGAAAAAAATGTTCATTCTCTGTGGAACCCAGTGGGAAAGTAACAAACTTGAGAGAACTGTGACTGTGTGGCTGATTTGGAATGAATATGCCTATATCTCTGTCAGGAAACGAGATGGACCGCTGAAACTGTGGCTATACGCACTTTCATGAAAACACGCTTCTTTGAGGTTTTAAGCTCAGAACGTAAATATGTGCGTGTTTCTGGACAGGGAACAGCTGCAGATCACACTGCAATGAATATATGTAATCGTTCTGTCCAATGTGTTTGTTTGGCCATTTGGAAGTGAATATAAGCTTCTGAAGTGAAGATATGCACTTTTTCAAAAACTTTCTTTTTTTTAGTTCTGCTTGTCAACAATGTTCATTCTCTGTGTAACTCAGTGGGAAAGTGACAAACTTGAGTGAATTGTGACTGTATGACTGAGTTGGAGTGAATATGCTCTTATCTCTGTAAGGAAGCGAGCTACAGCGCTGAAACTGTGGCTATACGCACTTTCATGAAAATACGCTTCTTTGAGGTTTTAAGCTCAGAAAGTCAATCTGTGCGTGTTTCTGGCAAGGGAACAGCTTCAGATCACACTGCAATGCATATATGGTATCGTTTGGTCCAATGTGCTTGTATGGCCATTCGGAAGTGAGTATAAGCTTTTGAAGTGAAGATATGCACTTTTTCAAAAACTTTCTTTTTTTTAGTTCTGCTTGTCAACAATGTTCATTCTCTGTGTAACTCAGTGGGAAAGTGACAAACTTGAGTGAATTGTGACTGTATGACTGAGTTGGAGTGAATATGCTCTTATCTCTGTAAGGAAGCGAGCTACAGCGCTGAAACTGTGGCTATACGCACTTTCATGAAAATACGCTTCTTTGAGGTTTTAAGCTCAGAAAGTCAATCTGTGCGTGTTTCTGGCAAGGGAACAGCTTCAGATCACACTGCAATGCATATATGGTATCGTTTGGTCCAATGTGCTTGTATGGCCATTTGGAAGTGAGTATAAGAATTCTGAAGTGAAGATATGCACTTTTTCAAAAACTTTCTTTTTTTTAGTTCTGCTTGTCAACAATGTTCATTCTGTGTGTAACTCAGTGGGAAAGTGACAAACTTGAGTGAATTGTGACTGTATGACTGAGTTGGAGTGAATATGCTCTTATCTCTGTAAGGAAGCGAGCTAGAGCGCTGAAACTGTGGCTCTCCGCACTTTCATGAAAACACGCTTCTTTGAGGTTTTAAGCTCAGAAAGTCACTCTGTGCGTGTTTCTGGCAAGGGAACAGCTTCAGATCACACTGCAATGCATATATGGTATCGTTTGGTCCAATGTGCTTGTATGGCCATTTGGAAGTGAGTATAAGAATTCTGAAGTGAAGATATGCACTTTTTCAAAAACTTTCTTTTTTTTAGATTTCCTTGTAAAAAAATGTTCATTCTCTGTGTAACTCAGTGGGAAAGTGACAAACTTGAGTGAATTGTGACTGTATGACTGAGTTGGAGTGAATATGCTCTTATCTCTGTAAGGAAGCGAGCTAGAGCGCTGAAACTGTGGCTATACGCACTTTCATGAAAACACGCTTCTTTGAGGTTTTAAGCTCAGAACATAAATCTGAGCGTGTTTCTGGCAAGGGAACAGCTTCAGATTACACTGCAATGCATATATGATATCGTTTGGTCCAATGTGCTTGTATGGCCATTTGGAAGTGAGTATAAGAATTCTGAAGTGAAGATATGCACTTTTTCAAAAACTTTCTTTTTTTTAGTTTTCCTTGTAAAAAAATGTTCAATCTCTGTGTAACTCAGTGGGAAAGTGACAAACTTGAGTGAATTGTGACTGTATGACTGAGTTGGAGTGAATATGCTCTTATCTCTGTAAGGAAGCGAGCTAGAGCGCTGAAACTGTGGCTATACGCACTTTCATGAAAACACGCTTCTTTGAGGTTTTAAGCTCAGAAAGTCAATCTGTGCGTGTTTCTGGCAAGGGAACAGCTTCAGATCACACTGCAATGTATATATGGTATCGTTTGGTCCAATGTGCTTGTATGGCCATTTGGAAGTGAGTATAAGCTTTTGAAGTGAAGATATGCACTTTTTCAAAAACTTTCTTTTTTTTAGTTCTGCTTGTCAAAAATGTTCATTCTGTGTTCAACTCAGTGGGAAAGTGACAAACTTGAGTGAATTGTGACTGTATGACTGAGTTGGAGTGAATATGCTCTTATCTCTGTAAGGAAGCGAGCTAGAGCGCTGAAACTGTGGCTATACGCACTTTCATGAAAACACGCTTCTTTGAGGTTTTAAGCTCAGAAAGTCAATCTGTGCGTGTTTCTGGCAAGGGAACAGCTTCAGATCACACTGCAATGCATATATGGTATCGTTTGGTCCAATGTGCTTGTATGGCCATTTGGAAGTGTGTATAAGAATTCTGAAGTGAAGATATGCACTTTTTCAAAAACTTTCTTTTTTTAGATTTCCTTGTAAAAAATGTTCATTCTCTGTGGAACCCAGTGGGAAAGTAACAAACTTGAGAGAACTGTGACTGTATGGCTGATTTGGAATGAATATGCCTATATCTCTGTCAGGAAACGAGATGGAGCGCTGAAACTGTGGCTATACGCACTTTCATGAAAACACGCTTCGTTGAGGTTTTAAGCTCAGAACGTAAATATGTGCGTGTTTCTGGACAGGGAACAGCTGCAGATCACACTGCAATGAATATATGTAATCGTTCTGTCCAATGTGTTTGTTTGGCCATTTGGAAGTGAATATAAGCTTCTGAAGTGAAGATATGCACTTTTTCAAAAACTTTCTTTTTTTTAGTTCTGCTTGTCAACAATGTTCATTCTCTGTGTAACTCAGTGGGAAAGTGACAAACTTGAGTGAATTGTGAATGTATGACTGAGTTGGAGTGAATATGCTCTTATCTCTGTAAGGAAGCGAGCTAGAGCGCTGAAACTGTGGCTATACGCACTTTCATGAAAACACGCTTCTTTGAGGTTTTAAGCTCAGAACATAAATCTGAGCGTGTTTCTGGCAAGGGAACAGCTTCAGATCACACTGCAATGCATATATGATATCGTTTGGTCCAATGTGCTTGTATGGCCATTTGGAAGTGAGTATAAGAATTCTGAAGTGAAGATATGCACTTTTTCAAAAACTTTCTTTTTTTTAGATTTCCTTGTAAAAAAATGTTCATTCTCTGTGTATCTCAGTGGGAAAGTGACAAACTTGAGTGAATTGTGACTGTATGACTGAGTTGGAGTGAATATGCTCTTATCTCTGTAAGGAAGCGAGCTAGAGCGCTGAAACTGTGGCTATACGCACTTTCATGAAAACACGCTTCTTTGAGGTTTTAAGCTCAGAAAGTCAATCTGTGCGTGTTTCTGGCAAGGGAACAGCTTCAGATCACACTGCAATGCATATATGGTATCGTTTGGTCCAATGTGCTTGTATGGCCATTTGGAAGTGAGTATAAGAATTCTGAAGTGAAGATATGCACTTTTTCAAAAACTTTCTTTTTTTTAGATTTCCTTGTAAAAAAATGTTCATTCTCTGTGTAACTCAGTGGGAAAGTGACAAACTTGAGTGAATTGTGACTGTATGACTGAGTTGGAGTGAATATGCTCTTATCTCTGTAAGGAAGCGAGCTAGAGCGCTGAAACTGTGGCTATACGCACTTTCATGAAAACACGCTTCTTTGAGGTTTTAAGCTCAGAACATAAATCTGAGCGTGTTTCTGGCAAGGGAACAGCTTCAGATTACACTGCAATGCATATATGATATCGTTTGGTCCAATGTGCTTGTATGGCCATTTGGAAGTGAGTATAAGAATTCTGAAGTGAAGATATGCACTTTTTCAAAAACTTTCTTTTTTTTAGTTTTCCTTGTAAAAAAATGTTCAATCTCTGTGTAACTCAGTGGGAAAGTGACAAACTTGAGTGAATTGTGACTGTATGACTGAGTTGGAGTGAATATGCTCTTATCTCTGTAAGGAAGCGAGCTAGAGCGCTGAAACTGTGGCTATACGCACTTTCATGAAAACACGCTTCTTTGAGGTTTTAAGCTCAGAAAGTCAATCTGTGCGTGTTTCTGGCAAGGGAACAGCTTCAGATCACACTGCAATGTATATATGGTATCGTTTGGTCCAATGTGCTTGTATGGCCATTTGGAAGTGAGTATAAGCTTTTGAAGTGAAGATATGCACTTTTTCAAAAACTTTCTTTTTTTTAGTTCTGCTTGTCAAAAATGTTCATTCTGTGTTCAACTCAGTGGGAAAGTGACAAACTTGAGTGAATTGTGACTGTATGACTGAGTTGGAGTGAATATGCTCTTATCTCTGTAAGGAAGCGAGCTAGAGCGCTGAAACTGTGGCTATACGCACTTTCATGAAAACACGCTTCTTTGAGGTTTTAAGCTCAGAAAGTGAATCTGTGCGTGTTTCTGGCAAGGGAAAAGCTTCAGATCACACTGCAATGTATATATGGTATCGATTGGTCCAATGTGCTTGTATGGCCATTCGGAAGTGAGTATAAGCTTTTGAAGTGAAGATATGCACTTTTTCAAAAACTTTCTTTTTTTTAGTTCTGCTTGTCAAAAATGTTCATTCTGTGTTCAACTCAGTGGGAAAGTGACAAACTTGAGTGAATTGTGACTGTATGACTGAGTTGGAGTGAATATGCTCTTATCTCTGTAAGGAAGCGAGCTAGAGCGCTGAAACTGTGGCTATACGCACTTTCATGAAAACACGCTTCTTTGAGGTTTTAAGCTCAGAAAGTCAATCTGTGCGTGTTTCTGGCAAGGGAACAGCTTCAGATCAAACTGCAATGCATATATGGTATCGTTTGGTCCAATGTGCTTGTATGGCCATTTGGAAGTGTGTATAAGAATTCTGAAGTGAAGATATGCACTTTTTCAAAAACTTTCTTTTTTTAGATTTCCTTGAAAAAAATGTTCATTCTCTGTGGAACCCAGTGGGAAAGTAACAAACTTGAGAGAACTGTGACTGTGTGGCTGATTTGGAATGAATATGCCTATATCTCTGTCAGGAAACGAGATGGACCGCTGAAACTGTGGCTATACGCACTTTCATGAAAACACGCTTCTTTGAGGTTTTAAGCTCAGAACGTAAATATGTGCGTGTTTCTGGACAGGGAACAGCTGCAGATCACACTGCAATGAATATATGTAATCGTTCTGTCCAATGTGTTTGTTTGGCCATTTGGAAGTGAATATAAGCTTCTGAAGTGAAGATATGCACTTTTTCAAAAACTTTCTTTTTTTTAGTTCTGCTTGTCAACAATGTTCATTCTCTGTGTAACTCAGTGGGAAAGTGACAAACTTGAGTGAATTGTGACTGTATGACTGAGTTGGAGTGAATATGCTCTTATCTCTGTAAGGAAGCGAGCTACAGCGCTGAAACTGTGGCTATACGCACTTTCATGAAAATACGCTTCTTTGAGGTTTTAAGCTCAGAAAGTCAATCTGTGCGTGTTTCTGGCAAGGGAACAGCTTCAGATCACACTGCAATGCATATATGGTATCGTTTGGTCCAATGTGCTTGTATGGCCATTTGGAAGTGAGTATAAGAATTCTGAAGTGAAGATATGCACTTTTTCAAAAACTTTCTTTTTTTTAGTTCTGCTTGTCAACAATGTTCATTCTGTGTGTAACTCAGTGGGAAAGTGACAAACTTGAGTGAATTGTGACTGTATGACTGAGTTGGAGTGAATATGCTCTTATCTCTGTAAGGAAGCGAGCTAGAGCGCTGAAACTGTGGCTCTCCGCACTTTCATGAAAACACGCTTCTTTGAGGTTTTAAGCTCAGAAAGTCACTCTGTGCGTGTTTCTGGCAAGGGAACAGCTTCAGATCACACTGCAATGCATATATGGTATCGTTTGGTCCAATGTGCTTGTATGGCCATTTGGAAGTGAGTATAAGCTTTTGAAGTGAAGATATGCACTTTTTCAAAAACTTTCTTTTTTTTAGTTCTGCTTGTCAAAAATGTTCATTCTGTGTTCAACTCAGTGGGAAAGTGACAAACTTGAGTGAATTGTGACTGTATGACTGAGTTGGAGTGAATATGCTCTTATCTCTGTAAGGAAGCGAGCTAGAGCGCTGAAACTGTGGCTATACGCACTTTCATGAAAACACGCTTCTTTGAGGTTTTAAGCTCAGAAAGTGAATCTGTGCGTGTTTCTGGCAAGGGAAAAGCTTCAGATCACACTGCAATGTATATATGGTATCGTTTGGTCCAATGTGCTTGTATGGCCATTCGGAAGTGAGTATAAGCTTTTGAAGTGAAGATATGCACTTTTTCAAAAACTTTCTTTTTTTTAGTTCTGCTTGTCAAAAATGTTCATTCTGTGTTCAACTCAGTGGGAAAGTGACAAACTTGAGTGAATTGTGACTGTATGACTGAGTTGGAGTGAATATGCTCTTATCTCTGTAAGGAAGCGAGCTAGAGCGCTGAAACTGTGGCTATACGCACTTTCATGAAAACACGCTTCTTTGAGGTTTTAAGCTCAGAAAGTCAATCTGTGCGTGTTTCTGGCAAGGGAACAGCTTCAGATCAAACTGCAATGCATATATGGTATCGTTTGGTCCAATGTGCTTGTATGGCCATTTGGAAGTGTGTATAAGAATTCTGAAGTGAAGATATGCACTTTTTCAAAAACTTTCTTTTTTTAGATTTCCTTGAAAAAAATGTTCATTCTCTGTGGAACCCAGTGGGAAAGTAACAAACTTGAGAGAACTGTGACTGTGTGGCTGATTTGGAATGAATATGCCTATATCTCTGTCAGGAAACGAGATGGACCGCTGAAACTGTGGCTATACGCACTTTCATGAAAACACGCTTCTTTGAGGTTTTAAGCTCAGAACGTAAATATGTGCGTGTTTCTGGACAGGGAACAGCTGCAGATCACACTGCAATGAATATATGTAATCGTTCTGTCCAATGTGTTTGTTTGGCCATTTGGAAGTGAATATAAGCTTCTGAAGTGAAGATATGCACTTTTTCAAAAACTTTCTTTTTTTTAGTTCTGCTTGTCAACAATGTTCATTCTCTGTGTAACTCAGTGGGAAAGTGACAAACTTGAGTGAATTGTGACTGTATGACTGAGTTGGAGTGAATATGCTCTTATCTCTGTAAGGAAGCGAGCTACAGCGCTGAAACTGTGGCTATACGCACTTTCATGAAAATACGCTTCTTTGAGGTTTTAAGCTCAGAAAGTCAATCTGTGCGTGTTTCTGGCAAGGGAACAGCTTCAGATCACACTGCAATGCATATATGGTATCGTTTGGTCCAATGTGCTTGTATGGCCATTTGGAAGTGAGTATAAGAATTCTGAAGTGAAGATATGCACTTTTTCAAAAACTTTCTTTTTTTTAGTTCTGCTTGTCAACAATGTTCATTCTGTGTGTAACTCAGTGGGAAAGTGACAAACTTGAGTGAATTGTGACTGTATGACTGAGTTGGAGTGAATATGCTCTTATCTCTGTAAGGAAGCGAGCTAGAGCGCTGAAACTGTGGCTCTCCGCACTTTCATGAAAACACGCTTCTTTGAGGTTTTAAGCTCAGAAAGTCACTCTGTGCGTGTTTCTGGCAAGGGAACAGCTTCAGATCACACTGCAATGCATATATGGTATCGTTTGGTCCAATGTGCTTGTATGGCCATTTGGAAGTGAGTATAAGAATTCTGAAGTGAAGATATGCACTTTTTCAAAAACTTTCTTTTTTTTAGATTTCCTTGTAAAAAAATGTTCATTCTCTGTGTAACTCAGTGGGAAAGTGACAAACTTGAGTGAATTGTGACTGTATGACTGAGTTGGAGTGAATATGCTCTTATCTCTGTAAGGAAGCGAGCTAGAGCGCTGAAACTGTGGCTATACGCACTTTCATGAAAACACGCTTCTTTGAGGTTTTAAGCTCAGAACATAAATCTGAGCGTGTTTCTGGCAAGGGAACAGCTTCAGATTACACTGCAATGCATATATGATATCGTTTGGTCCAATGTGCTTGTATGGCCATTTGGAAGTGAGTATAAGAATTCTGAAGTGAAGATATGCACTTTTTCAAAAACTTTCTTTTTTTAGTTTTCCTTGTAAAAAAATGTTCAATCTCTGTGTAACTCAGTGGGAAAGTGACAAACTTGAGTGAATTGTGACTGTATGACTGAGTTGGAGTGAATATGCTCTTATCTCTGTAAGGAAGCGAGCTAGAGCGCTGAAACTGTGGCTATACGCACTTTCATGAAAACACGCTTCTTTGAGGTTTTAAGCTCAGAAAGTCAATCTGTGCGTGTTTCTGGCAAGGGAACAGCTTCAGATCACACTGCAATGAATATATGGTATCGTTTGGTCCAATGTGCTTGTATGGCCATTTGGAAGTGAGTATAAGCTTTTGAAGTGAAGATATGCACTTTTTCAAAAACTTTCTTTTTTTTAGTTCTGCTTGTCAAAAATGTTCATTCTGTGTTCAACTCAGTGGGAAAGTGACAAACTTGAGTGAATTGTGACTGTATGACTGAGTTGGAGTGAATATGCTCTTATCTCTGTAAGGAAGCGAGCTAGAGCGCTGAAACTGTGGCTATACGCACTTTCATGAAAACACGCTTCTTTGAGGTTTTAAGCTCAGAAAGTGAATCTGTGCGTGTTTCTGGCAAGGGAAAAGCTTCAGATCACACTGCAATGTATATATGGTATCGTTTGGTCCAATGTGCTTGTATGGCCATTCGGAAGTGAGTATAAGCTTTTGAAGTGAAGATATGCACTTTTTCAAAAACTTTCTTTTTTTTAGTTCTGCTTGTCAAAAATGTTCATTCTGTGTTCAACTCAGTGGGAAAGTGACAAACTTGAGTGAATTGTGACTGTATGACTGAGTTGGAGTGAATATGCTCTTATCTCTGTAAGGAAGCGAGCTAGAGCGCTGAAACTGTGGCTATACGCACTTTCATGAAAACACGCTTCTTTGAGGTTTTAAGCTCAGAAAGTCAATCTGTGCGTGTTTCTGGCAAGGGAACAGCTTCAGATCACACTGCAATGCATATATGGTATCGTTTGGTCCAATGTGCTTGTATGGCCATTTGGAAGTGTGTATAAGAATTCTGAAGTGAAGATATGCACTTTTTCAAAAACTTTCTTTTTTTAGATTTCCTTGTAAAAAATGTTCATTCTCTGTGGAACCCAGTGGGAAAGTAACAAACTTGAGAGAACTGTGACTGTGTGGCTGATTTGGAATGAATATGCCTATATCTCTGTCAGGAAACGAGATGGACCGCTGAAACTGTGGCTATACACACTTTCATGAAAACACGCTTCTTTGAGGTTTTAAGCTCAGAACGTAAATATGTGCGTGTTTCTGGACAGGGAACAGCTGCAGATCACACTGCAATGAATATATGTAATCGTTCTGTCCAATGTGTTTGTTTGGCCATTTGGAAGTGAATATAAGCTTCTGAAGTGAAGATATGCACTTTTTCAAAAACTTTCTTTTTTTTAGTTCTGCTTGTCAACAATGTTCATTCTGTGTGTAACTCAGTGGGAAAGTGACAAACTTGAGTGAATTGTGACTGTATGACTGAGTTGGAGTGAATATGCTCTTATCTCTGTAAGGAAGCGAGCTAGAGCGCTGAAACTGTGGCTCTCCGCACTTTCATGAAAACACGCTTCTTTGAGGTTTTAAGCTCAGAAAGTCACTCTGTGCGTGTTTCTGGCAAGGGAACAGCTTTAGATCACACTGCCATGCATGTATCGTATCGTTTGGTCCAATGTGCTTGTATGGCCATTTGGAAGTGAGTATAAGAATTCTGAAGTGAAGATATGCACTTTTTCAAAAACTTTCTTTTTTTTAGATTTCCTTGTAAAAAAATGTTCATTCTCTGTGTAACTCAGCGGGAAAGTGACAAACTTGAGTGAATTGTGACTGTATGACTGAGTTGGAGTGAATATGCTCTTATCTCTGTAAGGAAGCGAGCTAGAGCGCTGAAACTGTGGCTATACGCACTTTCATGAAAACACGCTTCTTTGAGGTTTTAAGCTCAGAAAGTGAATCTGTGCGTGTTTCTGGCAAGGGAAAAGCTTCAGATCACACTGCAATGTATATATGGTATCGATTGGTCCAATGTGCTTGTATGGCCATTCGGAAGTGAGTATAAGCTTTTGAAGTGAAGATATGCACTTTTTCAAAAACTTTCTTTTTTTTAGTTCTGCTTGTCAAAAATGTTCATTCTGTGTTCAACTCAGTGGGAAAGTGACAAACTTGAGTGAATTGTGACTGAATGTCTGAACTGGAGTGAAAATGCCCCTATCTCTATAAGGAAGCGAGCTAGAGCGCTGAAACTGTGGTTATGCGCACTTTCCTGAAAACACGCTTCTTTGAGGTTTGAAGCTCAGAACGTGATTCTCTGCGTGTTTCTGGCAAGGGAACAGCTTCAGATCACACTGCAATGCATATATGGTATCGTTTGGTCCAATGTGCTTGTATGGCAATTTGGAAGTGAGTATAAGAATTCTGAAGTGAAGATATGCACTTTTTCAAAAACTTTCTTTTTTTAAGATTTCCTTGTAAAAAAATGTTCATTCTCTGTGTAACTCAGTGGGAAAGTGACAAACTTGAGTGAATTGTGACTGTATGACTGAGTTGGAGTGAATATGCTCTTATCTCTGTAAGGAAGCGAGCTAGAGCGCTGAAACTGTGGCTATACGCACTTTCATGAAAACACGCTTCTTTGAGGTTTTAAGCTCAGAAAGTCAATCTGTGCGTGTTTCTGGCAAGGGAACAGCTTCAGATCACACTGCAATGCATATATGGTATCGTTTGGTCCAATGTGCTTGTATGGCCATTTGGAAGTGTGTATAAGAATTCTGAAGTGAAGATATGCACTTTTTCAAAAACTTTCTTTTTTTAGATTTCCTTGTAAAAAATGTTCATTCTCTGTGGAACCCAGTGGGAAAGTAACAAACTTGAGAGAACTGTGACTGTATGGCTGATTTGGAATGAATATGCCTATATCTCTGTCAGGAAACGAGATGGAGCGCTGAAACTGTGGCTATACGCACTTTCATGAAAACACGCTTCGTTGAGGTTTTAAGCTCAGAACGTAAATATGTGCGTGTTTCTGGACAGGGAACAGCTGCAGATCACACTGCAATGAATATATGTAATCGTTCTGTCCAATGTGTTTGTTTGGCCATTTGGAAGTGAATATAAGCTTCTGAAGTGAAGATATGCACTTTTTCAAAAACTTTCTTTTTTTTAGTTCTGCTTGTCAACAATGTTCATTCTCTGTGTAACTCAGTGGGAAAGTGACAAACTTGAGTGAATTGTGAATGTATGACTGAGTTGGAGTGAATATGCTCTTATCTCTGTAAGGAAGCGAGCTAGAGCGCTGAAACTGTGGCTATACGCACTTTCATGAAAACACGCTTCTTTGAGGTTTTAAGCTCAGAACATAAATCTGAGCGTGTTTCTGGCAAGGGAACAGCTTCAGATCACACTGCAATGCATATATGATATCGTTTGGTCCAATGTGCTTGTATGGCCATTTGGAAGTGAGTATAAGAATTCTGAAGTGAAGATATGCACTTTTTCAAAAACTTTCTTTTTTTTAGATTTCCTTGTAAAAAAATGTTCATTCTCTGTGTAACTCAGTGGGAAAGTGACAAACTTGAGTGAATTGTGACTGTATGACTGAGTTGGAGTGAATATGCTCTTATCTCTGTAAGGAAGCGAGCTAGAGCGCTGAAACTGTGGCTATACGCACTTTCATGAAAACACGCTTCTTTGAGGTTTTAAGCTCAAAGAGTGATTCTGTGCGTGTTTCTGGCAAGGGAAAAGCTTCAGATCACACTGCAATGTATATATGGTATCGTTTGGTCCAATGTGCTTGTATGGCCATTTGGAAGTGAGTATAAGCTTTTGAAGTGAAGATATGAACTTTTTCAAAAACTTTCTTTTTTTTAGTTCTGCTTGTCAAAAATGTTCATTCTGTGTTCAACTCAGTGGGAAAGTGACAAACTTGAGTGAATTGTGACTGTATGACTGAGTTGGAGTGAATATGCTCTTATCTCTGTAAGGAAGCGAGCCAGAGCGCTGAAACTGTGGCTATACGCACTTTCATGAAAACACTTTTCTTTGAGGTTTTAAGCTCAGAACGTAAATATGTGCGTGTTTCTGGACAGGGAACAGCTGCAGATCACACTGCAATGAATATATGTAATCGTTCTGTCCAATGTGTTTGTTTGGCCATTTGGAAGTGAATATAAGCTTCTGAAGTGAAGATATGCACTTTTTCAAAAACTTTCTTTTTTTTAGTTCTGCTTGTCAACAATGTTCATTCTGTGTGTAACTCAATGGGAAAGTGACAAACTTGAGTGAATTGTGACTGTATGACTGAGTTGGAGTGAATATGCTCTTATCTCTGTAAGGAAGCGAGCTAGAGCGCTGAAACTGTGGCTATACGCACTTTCATGAAAAAACGCTTCTTTGAGGTTTTAAGCTCAGAAAGTCACTCTGTGCGTGTTTCTGGCAAGGGAAACGCTTCAGATCACACTGCAATGTATATATAGTATCGTTTGGTCCAATGTGCTTGTATGGCCATTTGGAAGTGAGTATAAGAATTCTGAAGTGAAGATATGCACTTTTTCAAAAACTTTCTTTTTTTTAGATTTCCTTGTAAAAAAATGTTCATTCTCTGTGTAACTCAGTGGGAAAGTGACCAACTTGAGTGAATTGTGACTGTATGACTGAGTTGGAGTGAATATGCTCTTATCTCTGTAAGGAAGCGAGCTCGAGCGCTGAAACTGTGGCTATACGCACTTTCATGAACACACGCTTCTTTGAAGTTTTAAGCTCAGAAAGTGAATCTGTGCGTGTTTCTGGCAAGGGAAAAGCTTCAGATCACACTGCAATGTATATATAGTATCGTTTGGTCCAATGTGCTTGTATGGCCATTTGGAAGTGAGTATAAGCTTTTTAAGTGAACATATGCACTTTTTCAAAAACTTTCTTTTTTTTAGTTCTGCTTGTCAAAAATGTTCTTTCTGTGTTCAACTCAGAGGGAAAGTGACAAACTTGAGTGAATTGTGACTGAATGTCTGAACTGGAGTGAAAATGCCCCTATCTCTATAAGGAAGCGAGCTAGAGCGTTGAAACTGTGGCTATGCGCACTTCCATGAAAACCCGCTTCTTTGAGGTTTAAAGCTCAGAACGTGAATCTGAGCGTGTTTCTGGCAAAGGAACAGCTTCAGATCACACTGCAATGTATATATGGTATCGTTTGGTTCAATGTGCTTGTATGGCCATTTGGAAGTGAGTATAAGAATTCTGAAGTGAAGATATGCACTTTTTCAAAAACTTTCTTTTTTTTAGATTTCCTTGTAAAAAATGTTCATTCTCTGTGAAACTCAGTGGGAAAGTAACAAACTTGAGAGATCTGTGACTGTATGGCTGGATTGGAATGAATATGCCTATATCTCTGTCAGGAAACGAGATAGAGCGCTGAAACTGTGGCTATACGCACTTTCATGAAAACACGCTTCTTTGAGGTTTTAAGCTCAGAACATAAATCTGAGCGTGTTTCTGGCAAGGGAACAGCTTCAGATCATACTGCAATGAATATATGTAATCGTTCTGTCCAATGTGTTTGTTTGGCCATTTGGAAGTGAATATAAGCTTCTGAAGTGAAGATATGCACTTTTTCAAAAACTTTCTTTTTTTTAGTTCTGCTTGTCAACAATGTTCATTCTCTGTGTAACTCAGTGGGAAAGTGACAAACTTGAGTGAATTGTGACTGTATGACTGAGTTGGAGTGAATATGCTCTTATCTCTGTAAGGAAGCGAGCTAGAGCGCTGAAACTGTGGCTATACGCACTTTCATGAAAACACGCTTCTTTGAGGTTTTAAGCTCAGAACATAAATCTGAGCGTGTTTCTGGCAAGGGAACAGCTTCAGATTACACTGCAATGCATATATGATATCGTTTGGTCCAATGTGCTTGTATGGCCATTTGGAAGTGAGTATAAGAATTCTGAAGTGAAGATATGCACTTTTTCAAATACTTTCTTTTTTTTAGATTTCCTTGTAAAAAAATGTTCAATCTCTGTGTAACTCAGTGGGAAAGTGACAAACTTGAGTGAATTGTGACTGTATGACTGAATTGGAGTGAATATGCTCGTATCTCTGTAAGGAAGCGAGCTAGAGCGCTGAAACTGTGGCTATACGCACTTTCATGAAAACACGCTTCTTTGAGGTTTTAAGCTCAGAGAGTGAATCTGTGCGTGTTTCTGGCAAGGGAACAGCTTCAGATCACACTGCAATGTATATATGGTATCGTTTGGTCCAATGTGCTTGTATGGCCATTTGGAAGTGAGTATAAGCTTTTGAAGTGAAGATATGCACTTTTTCAAAAACTTTCTTTTTTTTTAGTTCTGCTTGTCAAAAATGTTCATTCTGTGTTCAACTCAGTGGGAAAGTGACAAACTTGAGTGAATTGTGACTGTATGACTGAGTTGGAGTGAATATCCTCTTATCTCTGTAAGGAAGCGAGCTAGAGCGCTGAAACTGTGGCTATACGCACTTTCATGAAAACACGCTTCTTTGAGGTTTTAAGCTCAGAAAGTGAATCTGTGTGTGTTTCTGGCAAGGGAAAAGCTTCAGATCACACTGCAATGTATATATGGTATCGATTGGTCCAATGTGCTTGTATGGCCATTCGGAAGTGAGTATAAGCTTTTGAAGTGAAGATATGCACTTTTTCAAAAACTTTCTTTTTTTTAGTTCTGCTTGTCAAAAATGTTCATTCTGTGTTCAACTCAGTGGGAAAGTGACAAACTTGAGTGAATTGTGACTGTATGACTGAGTTGGAGTGAATATGCTCTTATCTCTGTAAGGAAGCGAGCTAGAGCGCTGAAACTGTGGCTATACGCACTTTCATGAAAACACGCTTCTTTGAGGTTTTAAGCTCAGAAAGTCAATCTGTGCGTGTTTCTGGCAAGGGAACAGCTTCAGATCACACTGCAATGCATATATGGTATCGTTTGGTCCAATGTGCTTGTATGGCCATTTGGAAGTGTGTATAAGAATTCTGAAGTGAAGATATGCACTTTTTCAAAAACTTTCTTTTTTTAGATTTCCTTGTAAAAATGTTCATTCTCTGTGGAACCCAGTGGGAAAGTAACAAACTTGAGAGAACTGTGACTGTATGGCTGATTTGGAATGAATATGCCTATATCTCTGTCAGGAAACGAGATGGACCGCTGAAACTGTGGCGATACGCACTTTCATGAAAACACGCTTCTTTGAGGTTTTAAGCTCAGAAAGTCACTCTGTGCGTGTTTCTGGCAAGGGAAAAGCTTCAGATCACACTGCAATGTGTATATGGTATCGTTTGGTCCAATGTGCTTGTATGGCCATTCGGAAGTGAGTATAAGCTTTTGAAGTGAAGATATGCACTTTTTCAAAAACTTTCTTTTTTTTAGTTCTGCTTGTCAAAAATGTTCATTCTGTGTTCAACTCAGTGGGAAAGTGACAAACTTGAGTGAATTGTGACTGTATGACTGAGTTGGAGTGAATATGCTCTTATCTCTGTAAGGAAGCGAGCTAGAGCGCTGAAACTGTGGCTATACGCACTTTCATGAAAACACGCTTCTTTGAGGTTTTAAGCTCAGAAAGTCAATCTGTGCGTGTTTCTGGCAAGGGAACAGCTTCAGATCACACAGCAATGCATATATGGTATCGTTTGGTCCTATGTGCTTGTATGGCCATTTGGAAGTGTGTATAAGAATTCTGAAGTGAAGATATGCACTTTTTCAAAAACTTTCTTTTTTTAGATTTCCTTGTAAAAAATGTTCATTCTCTGTGGAACCCAGTGGGAAAGTAACAAACTTGAGAGAACTGTGACTGTATGGCTGATTTGGAATGAATATGCCTATATCTCTGTCAGGAAACGAGATGGACCGCTGAAACTGTGGCTATACGCACTTTCATGAAAACACGCTTCTTTGAGGTTTTAAGCTCAGAACGTAAATATGTGCGTGTTTCTGGACAGGGAACAGCTGCAGATCACACTGCAATGAATATATGTAATCGTTCTGTCCAATGTGTTTGTTTGGCCATTTGGAAGTGAATATAAGCTTCTGAAGTGAAGATATGCACTTTTTCAAAAACTTTCTTTTTTTTAGTTCTGCTTGTCAACAATGTTCATTCTCTGTGTAACTCAGTGGGAAAGTGACAAACTTGAGTGAATTGTGACTGTATGACTGAGTTGGAGTGAATATGCTCTTATCTCTGTAAGGAAGCGAGCTAGAGCGCTGAAACTGTGGCTATACGCACTTTCATGAAAACACGCTTCTTTGAGGTTTTAAGCTCAGAAAGTCACTCTGTGCGTGTTTCTGGCAAGGGAAAAGCTTCAGATCACACTGCAATGTATATATAGTATCGTTTGGTCCAATGTGCTTGTATGGCCATTTGGAAGTGAGTATAAGAATTCTGAAGTGAAGATATGCACATTTTCAAAAACTTTCTTTTTTTTAGATTTCCTTGTAAAAAAATGTTCATTCTCTGTGAAACTCAGTGGGAAAGTAACAAACTTGAGAGATCTGTGACTGTATGGCTGGATTGGAATGAATATGCCTATATCTCTGTCAGGAAACGAGATAGAGCGCTGAAACTGTGGCTATACGCACTTTCATGAAAACACGCTTCTTTGAGGTTTTAAGCTCAGAACATAAATCTGAGCGTGTTTCTGGCAAGAGAACAGCTTCAGATCATACTGCAATGAATATATGTAATCGTTCTGTCCAATGTGTTTGTTTGGCCAATTGGAAGTGAATATAAGCTTCTGAAGTGAAGATATGCACTTTTTCAAAAACTTTCTTTTTTTTAGTTCTGCTTGTCAACAATGTTCATTCTCTGTGTAACTCAGTGGGAAAGTGACAAACTTGAGTGAATTGTGACTGTATGACTGAGTTGGAGTGAATATGCTCTTATCTCTGTAAGGAAGCGAGCTAGAGCGCTGAAACTGTGGCTATACGCACTTTCATGAAAACACGCTTCTTTGAGGTTTTAAGCTCAGAACATAAATCTGAGCGTGTTTCTGGCAAGGGAACAGCTTCAGATAACACTGCAATGCATATATGATATCGTTTGGTCCAATGTGCTTGTATGGCCATTTGGAAGTGAGTATAAGAATTCTGAAGTGAAGATATGCACTTTTTCAAAAACTTTCTTTTTTTTTAGATTTCCTTGTAAAAAAATGTTCATTCTCTGTGAAACTCAGTGGGAAAGTAACAAACTTGAGAGATCTGTGACTGTATGGCTGGATTGGAATGAATATGCCTATATCTCTGTC
>JARABX010000536.1:0-21077 GCA_029721435.1 Gymnothorax reevesii
GTGTCACTAAGAGTTATCGACTTTTCCGAAACTCTTAGCTCCTCTCCCTCTTGCTCTATCTACCCCCCTTCTCTAGGACCGGACAACTGCGTGGTAACTCGTACTAACGTGCGTCGGCCAGTGCATTTCCGCGTACTTCACTTCAAACCGGCAATGCTCCTGCGGGAGCTTGTTGGGGAGTACGTGAGTATATTGAGAGTCTAACCTAGCCCGTGCCTCGGAACCGACTTGTTACCTTAAAGCCAACGTCCAACTATGGTCATTCTCCGCCTCTCTCTCTCCCTGTCACCCCCTCACCTTTCCCCCTCTCAAGAGTAGTTCACGATTTTAGGAGAGACATCTTCTACAATCAAGTTAACTTTTTTCTTTCATTTATCCTCAGACCCAAATACCAGGATGCGGCATCTTAACAACCCCCAACGACTCACCAGAACTCTTCACAAAACTTCTTAAAGCACATCACCACCCTTGACATGCCAGAAGCTGGAACCGGAAGAAAAAATACCCCCAATCCCTCTTTAAAATATAGAAAGGACTTTGCACGATCACACAACCTACCTTAACGCTATATATCGTACCCAGACCCTTATAGAAGGAAACGCATTTAATTCACTACATACAAATTCAAAAGTATTAGAAGGAACCTACCAAAACATAATTGAAGAACTCCGGGACACAGAACTAGCCCCCCTGACAGATGACATCCAATGAGCATGGGAGATACCTTCTGAACTTAAGACGGAATCTTTATAATCACCCGAAGACCATTACCAATCCCTCCATCGCCCGACCGAGGAAGACAGACACCCCCGAAAAAAGCCCACCCAAAAAGATACGGAACAATAGGACAAAATCACCAGAAGACCCTCCCAATCCGGAACCGACCCCCCAGACCGAAGTCAGACCCCCATCCCCCGGGAATTCCAAAAGACCACAAGAGGAACTCCCGGAACTTAACCTGAGATGAAAATCCCTTAACCGACCACCCCGAATTTAAACTATCCTGAACTCAAGTCTGCAACCGGAACCTCTTCGGACCAGATGACACACTAACAAAACCAAACCCCCATCCAACACCCCAACACCCGTAACTCCGATGAAACACAGAACAACCTTTTTCTTCCTTTTTTTCCCCTTCCCCCCCCCCCTTTTTTCCCCCCCTCCCCTCCTTTTTTTTCCCCCCTCCCCCCTCCACCTCCCCCCACCATGGGCAGAAATGATGAATACCCACACAAAACCCCCTACTAATTGAACAACCCACCAATCAAGGACACCATCTGAAGAAGCTATAATCACACAGACTAACATTACGATCGACAAAGGACCACCATGGAAAGAAGAAGGGAGGAAAACCATTGGATCCAAACTCTGGAAATGGCCCGACAGCCTCAATAAATAGCCTTAAAACCACGCCTATCTTTTTTCTATCTGTGTAAAATAAGTTCCCACTAAAATAAAGTTTTTTATTCCCCTAAAAAAAGAGGGAAAATTCGAGAACCGATGATGAGTGGCTACCGGAAAAACCTTTAGATTCACTCTATCGGATACCGGCAGAGCCACCTGAGAATCTCGACATCCCTTCTTGGTAAAATTAATTCCCCCTAAATTAACTCTTAAAATAACTACTCACAACCAACTTCCTGATAAGAACCCAACCCCATACCTAACCCTAACCCTAACCCCTAAAAATAATGCCTAAACCTAACCTTAACCCCAAAACATGCCTAAACCTAACCTTAAATACCTAACTCTATACCTAAACCCAACCCCTAACCTTAACCTAACCCCAACCCCATACCTAAACTTAACCCTAACCCCAAAACATGCCTAAACTTAACCCTAACCCCAAAACATACCTAAACCTAACCTAAACCCCAAATCATGCCTAAACCTAACCTTAACCCCAAAATATGCCTAAACTTAACTCTAATACCCAACTCTTTACTAAACCCAACCCCTAACCTGAACCTAATCCCAACCCCATGTCTAAACTTAATCCTAACCCCAAAACATATCTAAACCTAACTTTAACCCCAAAACATGACTAAAATTAACCTTAAAACCCAAAAACCCAACCCCTAACCCTAATCTTAATCTAACAGCTTAAAAATTTACCTAACACTAACCCCAGACCTAACCTTAAATCTAAAATTGACCTAAAAACTTAATCTAACCCCTATCACCTAAACCTCACTTTTTACCCTACCTTAGACTTAACCTTAACCCCATATCTAAAACCCAATTGACTTCAACCCCTAAATTTCAACCTCTTAATCTAATAATACCTCCAAGACCTAATCCTACCCTTAACCCCAACTTTTACCTTAAAAAACATAACTCCTCCCATTTACACCCATCTAATCCACCCCTACCTCACCAAATAATCTTAAATAGACTCTCCATAAACCCCTAACTCCTAACAAAACCAATCATTAAAACCCTAACCTTCCCCCTTTAAAATAAGAGTAAAAACAATTTTACACCACAAAAAAACTCTCTTAAACAGCCCTGAACACTAATCGTATAAAACCCCTAAGATAACCACAAATACCAATTCCCTCACTCCCTTAGACACTAAAAATACCTTTTAATTAATCCCCAAAAGCTTTATTAAGTCTCTAATCAATTAAAAAACCTTTTACTCCATAGGCGCTAAAACTAAAAAACAAAGACCAATGCACTCTCCAACAAAATACTAAAAAACACATTTCTCCTTGAAATAAAGAGCCACAAAAAGTTTCTGTAAAAAATAACAATCCTTACCCCTCAAAAAATAATTTTTATTCACTTCCGCATTAAAATTAAATATTACCGTTCCAATAAAGCATTATGGTCTTAAAAATATTAATATACCGTTATTACACACTAATTAACGTACTATTAAGCTCTGAAAACACCATTAAACTATAATACCCTTAGGTACAAGTATATTAACAACACCATTTCGCAGAAATAAAATATTTCATTTTTGTAACCATAGGTTAAAACGCAATTCGCAATTAGGTACCGGTTAACCGAAAGACTATTAAAATAAGGCGAAGGCACTCGCATTCTGTCGCAGGTGAGTCCCTTTTGACATTAAATTGTCTCTCGGGCCCTCTGCCATGGTATAAAACTAAAAGACGACTTCCTGGGGTCGTGCGGTGTATGGGACACAGGACTTCGTCATAGGACTTAGAGCATTTCCTGGGGTCGTGCGGTGTATGGGACACAGGATTCTGCTATGGTAATCCCACTCTGGGACCCCACAGAAGTGAGTTATGGGGAAGGCGACGTCTCAGCGCCGCCAACCCCTACTCCTTCTTACGGGAAGATTCCGGCGGGCTACGCTATGGCGGGGCTTGTCCGTTTTCCTCCCAAAGGGGTCCCGGACGGGATGAGGTGGTGCTGTGATGTCGGACCACATCTTCAGCCCTGATTGACCAATAGTCGTGGTAACCTTGCGGTGTTAACAAGCGGCTGGTCGATCAGGGGGTAAGTATGCGGCCCCCCTGGGTTCCCTTGGAACAGCACGCAGGGTGTGGTGGTCCAGGGCGTCAGGACCTTCATCGCGGCCCAGTTTTCTATGGAGATCAGCTCCGCTCATGCAACGGCACATCTGCACTACATACGATTCTTTGTTATTTTACCTCACTAGGAGGTCTAAAAACCTTCCTGATGTGACCCCCTTCTTTTATTTTTTCTACCTTTTATTTGGAGCGAATTGACCTTTCCAATATCCACGACTAAGAAGACTCCTGGAAATTCCTCATCCCAGACTTTCAACTACCAAATCAACTCTACTTGTAAATTCCAATCAGAAAACCCATCCTCCATAATTCGGATACCCCAAATTCATTCCAGAACCATGGATAGCTTACAAAACTTAATTCGATCCATTTTCAAAAAACTTATCAATTTCTCTTTAACGATTATCCCAGAATAAACCAATTGAACTTTTCTCAATATTTACAAACTCCTAGACTCCAATTCAGACCCCTCCGCTAATTGTTTCCAACTTTAAAAACCTTTCCGCTAATTAAATCTGCCCAACACAATTTTTATCTTACCAACCGCCTAAAAACAGCTGTCTTCACCAAATTTCTCACGGGTCTCCTTTGGACTCCCGGGAATAAATACACATCGCCTCCGCTAATTCAAACCCTCAACAAAAACCTTTCCGCTAATTCAGACTGAACCAAAGCAACAACTTTGCACAATTCTTATCAAAAAATCCAAAACCAAGGATTAAAAACAACACTAATGGATCTATATATCTCCATTTCCCCTAAAAATACTCATTATATTCAACTATAAGCTGAGCAAACTCTCATATGCCCGCAAGGTCCAAGATTGGATATGAGGTCCTTGCGAACATTATGAGAAACCTCCATTCATAATCCAACTTCATAGAAAAAAGCGAACTCTCTCATATGTGAGCAATTGCCAAGATTGGATATGAGGCTCTTGCGAACATCATGAGACATCTGCTCAGCGCACCCTTGGCATTTAATCTGCTCATATGTACGCGAGCGTCAAGATTGGATATGAGACGCCCGCGAACATTATGAGGCCTAACTTAAAATACTTTACCTCGCGCTTAGAAAAAACTAACAAATACTTAAACCCCATTAACGGAACTTTCACCCCCAAATATTAAAAAACCATTTAAGAGACCCTCCCCTCTCTCTCTCGTACGGCGTAAAAAGTATCAAACGGTTGAAAAACCCTTTGAAAAACTCTAATAGTTACTCACCTCAAATTACCTTAAACTTACCGATAGACCTCCATGCGTCACTTTAAAAGAACCTTATTAGAACTTACTTTCTAGCCATTTAAAAAGAAATAAACCTTAAAACCTTAAAACTTCATTTGGCTACGGGACACACCCCGAGATTGATCACCTCGGTGGGGCCGTCCTTGGGTGAGGGTGTCTAGTGGTAATGGCCGAAACACCCTATGACCCTAAGGTACACTACTGACGATGTGTCCTGAAATTCATCCTAAAACCTTATTAGCCCCATTTCTTAATATAGCTAGCAACACACCCTGGCTCCCCTAGAGGGAGCCAAGGGCCATCGAACACCACTTTCGGTGTCACTAAGAGTTATCGACTTTTCCGAAACTCTTAGCTCCTCTCCCTCTTGCTCTATCTACCCCCCTTCTCTAGGACCGGACAACTGCGTGGTAACTCGTACTAACGTGCGTCGGCCAGTGCATTTCCGCGTACTTCACTTCAAACCGGCAATGCTCCTGCGGGAGCTTGTTGGGGAGTACGTGAGTATATTGAGAGTCTAACCTAGCCCGTGCCTCGGAACCGACTTGTTACCTTAAAGCCAACGTCCAACTATGGTCATTCTCCGCCTCTCTCTCTCCCTGTCACCCCCTCACCTTTCCCCCTCTCAAGAGTAGTTCACGATTTTAGGAGAGACATCTTCTACAATCAAGTTAACTTTTTTCTTTCATTTATCCTCAGACCCAAATACCAGGATGCGGCATCTTAACAACCCCCAACGACTCACCAGAACTCTTCACAAAACTTCTTAAAGCACATCACCACCCTTGACATGCCAGAAGCTGGAACCGGAAGAAAAAATACCCCCAATCCCTCTTTAAAATATAGAAAGGACTTTGCACGATCACACAACCTACCTTAACGCTATATATCGTACCCAGACCCTTATAGAAGGAAACGCATTTAATTCACTACATACAAATTCAAAAGTATTAGAAGGAACCTACCAAAACATAATTGAAGAACTCCGGGACACAGAACTAGCCCCCCTGACAGATGACATCCAATGAGCATGGGAGATACCTTCTGAACTTAAGACGGAATCTTTATAATCACCCGAAGACCATTACCAATCCCTCCATCGCCCGACCGAGGAAGACAGACACCCCCGAAAAAAGCCCACCCAAAAAGATACGGAACAATAGGACAAAATCACCAGAAGACCCTCCCAATCCGGAACCGACCCCCCAGACCGAAGTCAGACCCCCATCCCCCGGGAATTCCAAAAGACCACAAGAGGAACTCCCGGAACTTAACCTGAGATGAAAATCCCTTAACCGACCACCCCGAATTTAAACTATCCTGAACTCAAGTCTGCAACCGGAACCTCTTCGGACCAGATGACACACTAACAAAACCAAACCCCCATCCAACACCCCAACACCCGTAACTCCGATGAAACACAGAACAACCTTTTTCTTCCTTTTTTTCCCCTTCCCCCCCCCTTTTTTCCCCCCCTCCCCTCCTTTTTTTTCCCCCCTCCCCCCTCCACCTCCCCCCACCATGGGCAGAAATGATGAATACCCACACAAAACCCCCTACTAATTGAACAACCCACCAATCAAGGACACCATCTGAAGAAGCTATAATCACACAGACTAACATTACGATCGACAAAGGACCACCATGGAAAGAAGAAGGGAGGAAAACCATTGGATCCAAACTCTGGAAATGGCCCGACAGCCTCAATAAATAGCCTTAAAACCACGCCTATCTTTTTTCTATCTGTGTAAAATAAGTTCCCACTAAAATAAAGTTTTTTATTCCCCTAAAAAAAGAGGGAAAATTCGAGAACCGATGATGAGTGGCTACCGGAAAAACCTTTAGATTCACTCTATCGGATACCGGCAGAGCCACCTGAGAATCTCGACATCCCTTCTTGGTAAAATTAATTCCCCCTAAATTAACTCTTAAAATAACTACTCACAACCAACTTCCTGATAAGAACCCAACCCCATACCTAACCCTAACCCTAACCCCTAAAAATAATGCCTAAACCTAACCTTAACCCCAAAACATGCCTAAACCTAACCTTAAATACCTAACTCTATACATAAACCCAACCCCTAACCTTAACCTAACCCCAACCCCATACCTAAACTTAACCCTAACCCAAAAACATGCTTAAACTTAACCCTAACCCCAAAACATACCTAAACCTAACCTAAACCCCAAATCATGCCTAAACCTAACCTTAACCCCAAAATATGCCTAAACTTAACTCTAATACCCAACTCTTTACTAAACCCAACCCCTAACCTGAACCTAATCCCAACCCCATGTCTAAACTTAATCCTAACCCCAAAACATATCTAAACCTAACTTTAACCCCAAAACATGACTAAAATTAACCTTAAAACCCAAAAACCCAACCCCTAACCCTAATCTTAATCTAACAGCTTAAAAATTTACCTAACACTAACCCCAGACCTAACCTTAAATCTAAAATTGACCTAAAAACTTAATCTAACCCCTATCACCTAAACCTCACTTTTTACCCTACCTTAGACTTAACCTTAACCCCATATCTAAAACCCAATTGACTTCAACCCTTAAATTTCAACCTCTTAATCTAATAATACCTCCAAGACCTAATCCTAACCTTAACCCCAACTTTTACCTTAAAAAACATAACTCCTCCCATTTACACCCATCTAATCCACCCCTACCTCACCAAATAATCTTAAATAGACTCTCCATAAACCCCTAACTCCTAACAAAACCAATCATTAAAACCCTAACCTTCCCCCTTTAAAATAAGAGTAAAAACAATTTTACACCACAAAAAAACTCTCTTAAACAGCCCTGAACACTAATCGTATAAAACCCCTAAGATAACCACAAATACCAATTCCCTCACTCCCTTAGACACTAAAAATACCTTTTAATTAATCCCCAAAAGCTTTATTAAGTCTCTAATCAATTAAAAAACCTTTTACTCCATAGGCGCTAAAACTAAAAAACAAAGACCAATGCACTCTCCAACAAAATACTAAAAAACACATTTCTCCTTGAAATAAAGAGCCACAAAAAGTTTCTGTAAAAAATAACAATCCTTACCCCTCAAAAAATAATTTTTATTCACTTCCGCATTAAAATTAAATATTACCGTTCCAATAAAGCATTATGGTCTTAAAAATATTAATATACCGTTATTACACACTAATTAACGTACTATTAAGCTCTGAAAACACCATTAAACTATAATACCCTTAGGTACAAGTATATTAACAACACCATTTCGCAGAAATAAAATATTTCATTTTTGTAACCATAGGTTAAAACGCAATTCGCAATTAGGTACCGGTTAACCGAAAGACTATTAAAATAAGGCGAAGGCACTCGCATTCTGTCGCAGGTGAGTCCCTTTTGACATTAAATTGTCTCTCGGGCCCTCTGCCATGGTATAAAACTAAAAGACGACTTCCTGGGGTCGTGCGGTGTATGGGACACAGGACTTCGTCATAGGACTTAGAGCATTTCCTGGGGTCGTGCGGTGTATGGGACACAGGATTCTGCTATGGTAATCCCACTCTGGGACCCCACAGAAGTGAGTTATGGGGAAGGCGACGTCTCAGCGCCGCCAACCCCTACTCCTTCTTACGGGAAGATTCCGGCGGGCTACGCTATGGCGGGGCTTGTCCGTTTTCCTCCCAAAGGGGTCCCGGACGGGATGAGGTGGTGCTGTGATGTCGGACCACATCTTCAGCCCTGATTGACCAATAGTCGTGGTAACCTTGCGGTGTTAACAAGCGGCTGGTCGATCAGGGGGTAAGTATGCGGCCCCCCTGGGTTCCCTTGGAACAGCACGCAGGGTGTGGTGGTCCAGGGCGTCAGGACCTTCATCGCGGCCCAGTTTTCTATGGAGATCAGCTCCGCTCATGCAACGGCACATCTGCACTACATACGATTCTTTGTTATTTTACCTCACTAGGAGGTCTAAAAACCTTCCTGATGTGACCCCCTTCTTTTATTTTTTCTACCTTTTATTTGGAGCGAATTGACCTTTCCAATATCCACGACTAAGAAGACTCCTGGAAATTCCTCATCCCAGACTTTCAACTACCAAATCAACTCTACTTGTAAATTCCAATCAGAAAACCCATCCTCCATAATTCGGATACCCCAAATTCATTCCAGAACCATGGATAGCTTACAAAACTTAATTCGATCCATTTTCAAAAAACTTATCAATTTCTCTTTAACGATTATCCCAGAATAAACCAATTGAACTTTTCTCAATATTTACAAACTCCTAGACTCCAATTCAGACCCCTCCGCTAATTGTTTCCAACTTTAAAAACCTTTCCGCTAATTAAATCTGCCCAACACAATTTTTATCTTACCAACCGCCTAAAAACAGCTGTCTTCACCAAATTTCTCACGGGTCTCCTTTGGACTCCCGGGAATAAATACACATCGCCTCCGCTAATTCAAACCCTCAACAAAAACCTTTCCGCTAATTCAGACTGAACCAAAGCAACAACTTTGCACAATTCTTATCAAAAAATCCAAAACCAAGGATTAAAAACAACACTAATGGATCTATATATCTCCATTTCCCCTAAAAATACTCATTATATTCAACTATAAGCTGAGCAAACTCTCATATGCCCGCAAGGTCCAAGATTGGATATGAGGTCCTTGCGAACATTATGAGAAACCTCCATTCATAATCCAACTTCATAGAAAAAAGCGAACTCTCTCATATGTGAGCAATTGCCAAGATTGGATATGAGGCTCTTGCGAACATCATGAGACATCTGCTCAGCGCACCCTTGGCATTTAATCTGCTCATATGTACGCGAGCGTCAAGATTGGATATGAGACGCCCGCGAACATTATGAGGCCTAACTTAAAATACTTTACCTCGCGCTTAGAAAAAACTAACAAATACTTAAACCCCATTAACGGAACTTTCACCCCCAAATATTAAAAAACCATTTAAGAGACCCTCCCCTCTCTCTCTCGTACGGCGTAAAAAGTATCAAACGGTTGAAAAACCCTTTGAAAAACTCTAATAGTTACTCACCTCAAATTACCTTAAACTTACCGATAGACCTCCATGCGTCACTTTAAAAGAACCTTATTAGAACTTACTTTCTAGCCATTTAAAAAGAAATAAACCTTAAAACCTTAAAACTTCATTTGGCTACGGGACACACCCCGAGATTGATCACCTCGGTGGGGCCGTCCTTGGGTGAGGGTGTCTAGTGGTAATGGCCGAAACACCCTATGACCCTAAGGTACACTACTGACGATGTGTCCTGAAATTCATCCTAAAACCTTATTAGCCCCATTTCTTAATATAGCTAGCAACACACCCTGGCTCCCCTAGAGGGAGCCAAGGGCCACACAACACCACTTTCGGTGTACTAAGAGTTATCGACTTTTCCGAAACTCTTAGCTTCTCTCCCTCTTGCTCTATCTACCCCCCTCTCTAGGACCGGACAACTGCGTGGTAACTTGTACTAACGTGCGTCGGCCAGTGCATTTCCGCGTACTTCACTTCAAACCGGCAATGCTCCTGCGGGAGCTTGTTGGGGAGTACGTGAGTATATTGAGAGCCTAACCCTAACCCTAACCCTAACCCTAACCCTAACCCTAACCCTAACCCTAACCCTAACCCTAACCCTAACCCTAACCCTAACCCTAACCCTAACCCTAACCCTAGCCCTAGCCCTAGCCCTAACCCTAACCCTAACCCTAACCCTAACCCTAACCCTAACCCTAGCCCTAGCCCTAGCCCTAGCCCTAGCCCTAGCCCTAACCCTAACCCTAACCCTAACCCTTGGACTTAACCTTAACCCCATACCTAAACCCAATCGACTTCTAACCTTAAATACCTCTAAGACCTAATCCTAACCTTAACCCCAACTTTAACCCCAACAATAATCTTATCAATTTACCCTTTACCTTAAAAACATAACTCCTCCCATTTATACCCACCTAATCTACCCCTACCTCACCAAATAATTTTAAATAGACTCTCCATAAACCCCTTACTCCTAACAAAACCAATTATTAAAACCCCAACCTTCCCCCTTTAGAATAAGAGTAAAAACAATTTTACACCCCCAAAAAAACTCTCTTAACAGCCCTGAACACTAATCGTTTAAAACCACTTAGATAACCACAAATACCAATTCCCTTACTCCCCTAGACACTAAAAATACCTTTTAATTAATCCCCAAACCTTTATTAAGCCTCCAATCAATTAAAAAACCCTTTACTCCATAGGCGCTAAAACCAAAAAACAAAGACCGATGCACTCTCCAACAAAATGCTAAAAAACACATTTCTCCTTTAAATAAAGAACCACAAAAAGTTCCCAAAAAAATAACAATCCTTGCCCCTCAAAAAAATAATTTTTATTCACTTCCGCATTTAAATTAAATATTACCGTTTTAATAAAGCATTATGGTCTTAAAAATATTAATATACTGTTATTACACACTAATTAATGTACTATTAAGTCCCAAAACACCATCAAACCTTAATACCCTTAGGAACAAGTATATTAATAACACCATTTCTTAGAAATAAAATATTTCAATTTTGTAACCATAGATTAAAACGCAATTCGCAATTAGGTACCGGTTAACCGAAAAACCATTAAAATAAGGCGAAGACACTCGCGTTCTATCGCAGGTGAGTCCCTTTTGACATTAAATTGTCTCTCGGGCCCTCCGCCACGGTATAAAACTAAAGACGACTTCCTGGGGTCGTGCGGTGTATGGGACACAGGACTTCGTCATAGGACTTAGAGCAATTCCTGGGGTCGTGCGGTGTATGGGACACAGGATTTTGCTATGGTAGTCCCACTCTGGGACCCCATAGAAGCGAGTTATGGGGGAGGCGACGTCTCAGCGCCGCCAACCCCTACTCCTTCTTACGGAAGGATTCCGGCGGGCTACGCTATAGCGGGGCTTGTCCGTTTTCCTCCCAAAGGGGTCCTGGACGGGATGAGGTATTGCTGTGATGTCGGACCGCATCTTCAGCCCTGATTGACCAATAGTCGTGGTAACCTTGCGGTGTTAACAAGCGGCTGGTCGGTCAGGGGGTAAGTATGCGGCCCCCCTGGGTTCCCTTGGAACAGCACGCAGGGTGTGGTGGTCCAGGGCGTCAGGACCTTCATCGCGGCCCAGTTTTCTATGGAGATTAACTCCGTTCATGCAACGGCACATCTGCACTACATGCGATTCTTTGTTATTTTACCTCACTAGGAGGTCTAAAAACCTTCCTGATGTGACCCCCTCTTTTAATTTTTTCTAACTTTTATTTGGAGCGAATTGACTTTTCCAATATCCACGACCAAGAAGACTCCTGTAATTTCTTCATCCCGGACTTTCAACTACCAAATTAACTCTACTTGTAAATTCCAATCTGAAAACCCATCAAACTCTTCCAAAAAAACCAATTCTCCATAGTTTGGATACCCAAATTTATTCCAGAACCTTGGATAGCTTACGATACTTTGATTCGACCCCCCTTTCAAAAATCACCAATTTTCTCTTTAACGATTATCCCAAAATGGACCAATTAAACTTCCCCCAACATTTACAAACTACTAGACTCCAATTCAGTCCCTTCCGCTAATTGTTTTCAACTTTAAAAACCTTTCCGCTAATTAAACCCGCTCAACACAATTTTTATCTTATCAACCACCTAAAAACAGCTATCTTCACCAAATTTCTCACGGGTCTCCTTTGGACTCCCGGGAATAAATACACATCGCCTCCGCTAATTCAAACCCTCAACAAAAACCTTTCCGCCAATTCAGACTGAACCAAAGCAACAACTTTGCACAATTCTTATCAAAAAATCCAAAACCAAGGATTTAAAAAAAACAACACTAATGGATCTATACATCTCCATTTCCCCTAAAATACTCATTATATCCAACTATAAGCTGAGCAAACTCTCATATGCCCGCAAGGTCCAAGATTGGATATGAGGTCCTTGCGAGCATCATGAGAAAATTCCATATCTAAAAACAACTCTACCCAAAAAGGATAGAGTAAACTCTCATATGTACGCAATCGCCAAGATTGGATATGAGGCCTTTGCGAACATTATGAGTAAATTCCTTACTCACAAAACTTTTTTCCCCCAAAAAAAGCAAACTTTCTCATATGTGAGCAATTGCCAAGATTGGATATGAGGCTCTTGCGAACATCATGAGATATCTGCTCAGCGCACCCTTGGCATTTAATCTGCTCATATGTACGCGAGCGTCAAGATTGGATATGAGACGCCCGCGAACATTATGAGGCCTAACTTAAAATACTTTACCTCGCGCTTAGAAAAAACTAACAAATACTTAAACCCCATTAACGGAACTTTCACCCCCCAAAATATTAAAAAACCATTTAAGAGACTCTCCCCCTCTCTCTCGTACACCGTAAAAAGTATCAACGGTTGAAAAACCCTTTGAAAAACTCTAACAGTTACTCACCTCAAAAATACCTTAAACCCACCGATAGACCTCCATGCGTCACTTTAAAAGAACCTTATTAGAACTTACTTTCTAGCCATTTAAAAAGAAATAAACCTTAAAAACCTTAAACTTCATTTGGCTATGGGACACACCCCGAGATTGATCACCTCGGTGGGGCCGTCCTTGGGTGAGGGTGTCTAGTGGTAATGGCCGAAACACCCAATGACCCTAAGGTACACTACTGACGATGTGTCCTGAAATTCATCCTAAAACCTTATTAGCCCCATTTCTTAATATAGCTAGCAACACACCCTGGCTCCCCTAGAGGGAGCCAAGGGCTACACAACACCACTTTCGGTGTACTAAGAGTTATCGACTTTTCCGAAACTCTTAGTTTCTCTCCCTCTTGCTCTATCTACCCCCCCTCTCTAGGACCGGACAACTGCGTGGTAACTTGTACTAACGTGCGTCGGCCAGTGCATTCCCGCGTACTTCACTTCAAACCGGCAATGCTCCTGCGGGAGCTTGTTGGGGAGTACGTGAGTATATTGAGACCCTAACCTAGCCCGTGCCTCGGAACCGACTTGTTACCATAAAGCCAACGTCCAACTATGGTCATTCCCCGCCTCTCTCTCTCTGTCAACCCCCTCAGCTATCCCCCTCTCAAGAGTAGTTCACGATTTTAGGAGAGACATCTTCTACAATCAAGCTAACTTTTTTCTTTTCATTTATCTCCAGAACCAAATACCAGGATGCGGCATCTTAACAATCCCCAACGACTCACCAGAACTCTACACAAAACTTCCTAAAGCACATCACCACCCTTGACATGCCGGAAGTTGGAACCAGAAGAAAAAATACCTCCAATCCCTCTTTAAAGTATAGAATTGACCTTGCACGATCACACAACCCACCTTAGCGCTATATATCGTATCCAGACCCTTATAGAGGGAAACACATTTAATTGACTACATACAAATTCAAAAGTATTAGAAGGAATCTACCAAAACATAATTGGAGATCTCCGGGACACGGTACTACCCCTCCTGACAGATGACATCCAATGAGCATGGGAGATACCTTCTGAACTTAAGACGGAATCTTTATAATCGCCCGAAGACCATTACCAATCCCCTCCATCGCCCGACCGAGGAAAACAAACAACCCCGAAAAAAGCTCACCCAAAAAGATACGGAACAATAGGACAAAATCACCAGAAGACCCTCCCAATCCGGAAACCGACCCCCCAGACCGAAGTCAGACCCCCATCCCCCGGGAATTCCAAAAGACCACAAGAGGAACTCCTGGAACTTAACCTAAGATGAAAATCCCTTAACCGACCACCCTGAAATCAGACTATTCCTAAAACAAAATCTCAAGTACAATTCCCGAACTGAACTCAAGTCTGCAACCGGAACCTCTTCGGACCAGATGACAGACTAACAAAACCAAACTCCCATCCAACACCCCAACACCCGGAACTCCGATGAAACACAGAACAACCTTTTTCTTCCCCCCCCCCCCCCCTTTTTTTTCCCCCCCTCCCTTCCTCCCCCCCCCCCCCTTTTTTTCCCCCTCCCCCCTCCACCTCCCCCCATCATGGGCAGAAATGATGAATACCCACACAAGACACCCCAGTAATTTGAACAACCCATCAATCAAGGACACCATCTGAAGAAGCTACAATCACACAGACTAGGATCACGATCAACAAAGGACCACCATGGAAAGAAGAAGAGAGGAAAACCATTGGATCCAAACTCTGGAAATGGCCCGACAGCCTCAATAAATAGCCTCAAAACCACGCCTATCTTTTTTCTATCTGTGTAAAATAAGTTCCCACTAAAATAAATTTTTTTATTCCCCTAAAAAAAGAGGGAAAATTCGAGAACCGATGATGAGTGGCTACCGGAAAAACCTTTAGATTCACTCTATCGGATACCGGCAGAGCCACCTGAGAATTTCGACATCCCTCCTTGATAAAATTAACTCCCTCTAAATTAACTCTTAAAATAACTACTTATAACCAACTTCTTGATAAGAACCGAACCCCATACCTAACCCTAACCCTAACCCCTAAAAAAATACCTAACCTTAACCCCAAAACATGCCTAAACCTAACCTTAATACCTAACTCTATACCTAAACCCAACCCCTAACCTTAACCTAACCCCAACCCCATACCTAAATTTAACCCTAACCCAAAAACAGGCCTAAACGTAACCCTAACCCCAAAAACATCCCTAAACCTAAACTAAACCCTAAATCATGCCTAAACCTAACCTTAACCCCAAAATATGCCTAAACTTAACTCTAATACCTAACTCTTTACTAAACCCAACCCCTAACCTGAACCTAATCTCAACCCCATGTCTAAACTTACTCCTACCCCCAAAACATATCTAAACCTAACTTTAACCCCAAAAACATGACTAAAATTAACCTTAAAACCCAACCCCTAACCTAACAGCTCAAAATTTACCTAAACCCCAGCCCTAACCTTAAACCTAAAATTGACCTTAAAACTTAATCCAACCCCTAACACCTAAACCTCAACTTTCTACCCTACCTTGGACTTAACCTTAACCCCATACCTAAACCCAATCGACTTCTAACCTTAAATACCTCTAAGATCTAATCCTAACCTTAACCCCAACTTTAACCCCAACAATAATCTTATCAATTTACCCTTTACCTTAAAAACATAACTCCTACCATTTATACCCACCTAATCTACCCCTACCTCACCAAATAATTTTAAATAGACTCTCCATAAACCCCTTACTCCTAACAAAACCAATTATTAAAACCCCAACCTTCCCCCTTTAGAATAAGAGTAAAAACAATTTTACACCCCCAAAAAAACTCTCTTAACAGCCCTGAACACTAATCGTTTAAAACCACTTAGATAACCACAAATACCAATTCCCTTACTCCCCTAGACACTAAAAATACCTTTTAATTAATCCCCAAACCTTTATTAAGCCTCCAATCAATTAAAAAACCCTTTACTCCATAGGCGCTAAAACCAAAAAACAAAGACCGATGCACTCTCCAACAAAATGCTAAAAAACACATTTCTCCTTTAAATAAAGAACCACAAAAAGTTCCCAAAAAAATAACAATCCTTGCCCCTCAAAAAAATAATTTTTATTCACTTCCGCATTTAAATTAAATATTACCGTTTTAATAAAGCATTATGGTCTTAAAAATATTAATATACTGTTATTACACACTAATTAATGTACTATTAAGTCCCAAAACACCATCAAACCTTAATACCCTTAGGAACAAGTATATTAATAACACCATTTCTTAGAAATAAAATATTTCAATTTTGTAACCATAGATTAAAACGCAATTCGCAATTAGGTACCGGTTAACCGAAAAACCATTAAAATAAGGCGAAGACACTCGCGTTCTATCGCAGGTGAGTCCCTTTTGACATTAAATTGTCTCTCGGGCCCTCCGCCACGGTATAAAACTAAAGACGACTTCCTGGGGTCGTGCGGTGTATGGGACACAGGACTTCGTCATAGGACTTAGAGCAATTCCTGGGGTCGTGCGGTGTATGGGACACAGGATTTTGCTATGGTAGTCCCACTCTGGGACCCCATAGAAGCGAGTTATGGGGGAGGCGACGTCTCAGCGCCGCCAACCCCTACTCCTTCTTACGGAAGGATTCCGGCGGGCTACGCTATAGCGGGGCTTGTCCGTTTTCCTCCCAAAGGGGTCCTGGACGGGATGAGGTATTGCTGTGATGTCGGACCGCATCTTCAGCCCTGATTGACCAATAGTCGTGGTAACCTTGCGGTGTTAACAAGCGGCTGGTCGGTCAGGGGGTAAGTATGCGGCCCCCCTGGGTTCCCTTGGAACAGCACGCAGGGTGTGGTGGTCCAGGGCGTCAGGACCTTCATCGCGGCCCAGTTTTCTATGGAGATTAACTCCGTTCATGCAACGGCACATCTGCACTACATGCGATTCTTTGTTATTTTACCTCACTAGGAGGTCTAAAAACCTTCCTGATGTGACCCCCTCTTTTAATTTTTTCTAACTTTTATTTGGAGCGAATTGACTTTTCCAATATCCACGACCAAGAAGACTCCTGTAATTTCTTCATCCCGGACTTTCAACTACCAAATTAACTCTACTTGTAAATTCCAATCTGAAAACCCATCAAACTCTTCCAAAAAAACCAATTCTCCATAGTTTGGATACCCAAATTTATTCCAGAACCTTGGATAGCTTACGATACTTTGATTCGACCCCCCTTTCAAAAATCACCAATTTTCTCTTTAACGATTATCCCAAAATGGACCAATTAAACTTCCCCCAACATTTACAAACTACTAGACTCCAATTCAGTCCCTTCCGCTAATTGTTTTCAACTTTAAAAACCTTTCCGCTAATTAAACCCGCTCAACACAATTTTTATCTTATCAACCACCTAAAAACAGCTATCTTCACCAAATTTCTCACGGGTCTCCTTTGGACTCCCGGGAATAAATACACATCGCCTCCGCTAATTCAAACCCTCAACAAAAACCTTTCCGCCAATTCAGACTGAACCAAAGCAACAACTTTGCACAATTCTTATCAAAAAATCCAAAACCAAGGATTTAAAAAAAACAACACTAATGGATCTATACATCTCCATTTCCCCTAAAATACTCATTATATCCAACTATAAGCTGAGCAAACTCTCATATGCCCGCAAGGTCCAAGATTGGATATGAGGTCCTTGCGAGCATCATGAGAAAATTCCATATCTAAAAACAACTCTACCCAAAAAGGATAGAGTAAACTCTCATATGTACGCAATCGCCAAGATTGGATATGAGGCCTTTGCGAACATTATGAGTAAATTCCTTACTCACAAAACTTTTTTCCCCCAAAAAAAGCAAACTTTCTCATATGTGAGCAATTGCCAAGATTGGATATGAGGCTCTTGCGAACATCATGAGATATCTGCTCAGCGCACCCTTGGCATTTAATCTGCTCATATGTACGCGAGCGTCAAGATTGGATATGAGACGCCCGCGAACATTATGAGGCCTAACTTAAAATACTTTACCTCGCGCTTAGAAAAAACTAACAAATACTTAAACCCCATTAACGGAACTTTCACCCCCCAAAATATTAAAAAACCATTTAAGAGACTCTCCCCCTCTCTCTCGTACACCGTAAAAAGTATCAACGGTTGAAAAACCCTTTGAAAAACTCTAACAGTTACTCACCTCAAAAATACCTTAAACCCACCGATAGACCTCCATGCGTCACTTTAAAAGAACCTTATTAGAACTTACTTTCTAGCCATTTAAAAAGAAATAAACCTTAAAAACCTTAAACTTCATTTGGCTATGGGACACACCCCGAGATTGATCACCTCGGTGGGGCCGTCCTTGGGTGAGGGTGTCTAGTGGTAATGGCCGAAACACCCAATGACCCTAAGGTACACTACTGACGATGTGTCCTGAAATTCATCCTAAAACCTTATTAGCCCCATTTCTTAATATAGCTAGCAACACACCCTGGCTCCCCTAGAGGGAGCCAAGGGCTACACAACACCACTTTCGGTGTACTAAGAGTTATCGACTTTTCCGAAACTCTTAGTTTCTCTCCCTCTTGCTCTATCTACCCCCCCTCTCTAGGACCGGACAACTGCGTGGTAACTTGTACTAACGTGCGTCGGCCAGTGCATTCCCGCGTACTTCACTTCAAACCGGCAATGCTCCTGCGGGAGCTTGTTGGGGAGTACGTGAGTATATTGAGACCCTAACCTAGCCCGTGCCTCGGAACCGACTTGTTACCATAAAGCCAACGTCCAACTATGGTCATTCCCCGCCTCTCTCTCTCTGTCAACCCCCTCAGCTATCCCCCTCTCAAGAGTAGTTCACGATTTTAGGAGAGACATCTTCTACAATCAAGCTAACTTTTTTCTTTTCATTTATCTCCAGAACCAAATACCAGGATGCGGCATCTTAACAATCCCCAACGACTCACCAGAACTCTACACAAAACTTCCTAAAGCACATCACCACCCTTGACATGCCGGAAGTTGGAACCAGAAGAAAAAATACCTCCAATCCCTCTTTAAAGTATAGAATTGACCTTGCACGATCACACAACCCACCTTAGCGCTATATATCGTATCCAGACCCTTATAGAGGGAAACACATTTAATTGACTACATACAAATTCAAAAGTATTAGAAGGAATCTACCAAAACATAATTGGAGATCTCCGGGACACGGTACTACCCCTCCTGACAGATGACATCCAATGAGCATGGGAGATACCTTCTGAACTTAAGACGGAATCTTTATAATCGCCCGAAGACCATTACCAATCCCCTCCATCGCCCGACCGAGGAAAACAAACAACCCCGAAAAAAGCTCACCCAAAAAGATACGGAACAATAGGACAAAATCACCAGAAGACCCTCCCAATCCGGAAACCGACCCCCCAGACCGAAGTCAGACCCCCATCCCCCGGGAATTCCAAAAGACCACAAGAGGAACTCCTGGAACTTAACCTAAGATGAAAATCCCTTAACCGACCACCCTGAAATCAGACTATTCCTAAAACAAAATCTCAAGTACAATTCCCGAACTGAACTCAAGTCTGCAACCGGAACCTCTTCGGACCAGATGACAGACTAACAAAACCAAACTCCCATCCAACACCCCAACACCCGGAACTCCGATGAAACACAGAACAACCTTTTTCTTCCCCCCCCCCCCCCTTTTTTTTCCCCCCCTCCCTTCCTCCCCCCCCCCCCCTTTTTTTCCCCCCTCCCCCCTCCACCTCCCCCCCATCATGGGCAGAAATGATGAATACCCACACAAGACACCCCAGTAATTTGAACAACCCATCAATCAAGGACACCATCTGAAGAAGCTACAATCACACAGACTAGGATCACGATCAACAAAGGACCACCATGGAAAGAAGAAGAGAGGAAAACCATTGGATCCAAACTCTGGAAATGGCCCGACAGCCTCAATAAATAGCCTCAAAACCACGCCTATCTTTTTTCTATCTGTGTAAAATAAGTTCCCACTAAAATAAATTTTTTTATTCCCCTAAAAAAAGAGGGAAAATTCGAGAACCGATGATGAGTGGCTACCGGAAAAACCTTTAGATTCACTCTATCGGATACCGGCAGAGCCACCTGAGAATTTCGACATCCCTCCTTGATAAAATTAACTCCCTCTAAATTAACTCTTAAAATAACTACTTATAACCAACTTCTTGATAAGAACCGAACCCCATACCTAACCCTAACCCTAACCCCTAAAAAAAATACCTAACCTTAACCCCAAAACATGCCTAAACCTAACCTTAATACCTAACTCTATACCTAAACCCAACCCCTAACCTTAACCTAACCCCAACCCCATACCTAAATTTAACCCTAACCCCAAAACAGGCCTAAACTTAACCCTAACCCCAAAAACATGCCTAAACCTAACCTAAACCCTAAATCATGCCTAAACCTAACCTTAACCCCAAAATATGCCTAAACTTAACTCTAATACCTAACTCTTTACTAAACCCAACCCCTAACCTGAACCTAATCCCAACCCCATGTCTAAACTTAATCCTAACCCCAAAACATATCTAAACCTAACTTTAACCCCAAAAACATGACTAAAATTAACCTTAAAACCCAAACCCTAACCTAACAGCTCAAAATTTACCTAAACCCCAGCCCTAACCTTAAACCTAAAATTGACCTTAAAACTTAATCCAACCCCTAACACCTAAACCTCAACTTTCTACCCTACCTTGGACTTAACCTTAACCCCATACCTAAACCCAATCGACTTCTAACCTTAAATACCTCTAAGACCTAATCCT